>JAGXJF010000702.1:0-213362 GCA_019208055.1 Stipa capillata | reverse complement strand
TTTTTGGAATACATTGCAGCTCGTGTTTGATTCATACGTTTGCCCGGCTTGGCCAATAGTGACACATACACCTAGGTGCTTACGAGATGTTGGCCCGGTGCCGGACTTTCCAATGGTGATGGATGTTGGCCCGGTGTCGGACTATCTAATAGTGACAGTATGTTGGCAGTTACTGGGGTATTCAGGTGACAAACCATTCGTAAGCGAGTGTAATTCAGAGGTCGTGACAAGGGGTTGGAGCTGGGCGTTGGATGACCAATGGAGGTAGCTCTAGAGCATGAGTGATGTTCTCATCGAGGAAGGAGAAATCGGAAGGGGAAGGTGGAGAGTGCTCAGCAAAAGGGAAAGATGACTCATCGAAGACGATGTGGAGAGAGGTGATTATGTGATGTGTGGAGAGGTCAAAACAGCAGTACCCTTTGTGAGTAGAAGGGTATCCGAGGAACACGCACGAGGTGGAATGAGGAGCGAGCTTGTGTGGTGCCGTGGAGGACAAGTTGGGATAGCAACAACAGCCAAAAACCCTCAAGTTATTGAAGGAGGGAGGGGAACCAAAGAGAACCTCGTGTGGTGTTTGGAAGTGTAGGGTTTTGGTGGGAGGAAGATTTAAGAGATAGATGGCAACATGAAGTGCCTAGACCCAGAAGATGGGAGGCATGCAAGTTTGGGAAAGAAGGGAGCAATTGATGTTATTGGAAGAGTGAATCAGCATGACATCCGCAGGTTGATGCCAACGGTGAGGAAGTGGAGGCGAGTAGTGGAGTTGTCAACCTCATCGCCGTTGTCACATTGGAGAGATTTGACTATCGTGCCTAACTGGTTTGACATGAACACAAAGAAGTTTGTGAGGGTGGAGAAAACATCAGATTAAGGCGGAGAGGAAATGTCCATAGGTAGTGACTATAATTGCTAGAGTACGACGAGATAGTATCTGTAGCCGGAAACACTAAGAATAGGAGACATCCACAAATCAAAGTGAAGTAACTCAAAAGATGCAGTAGCATGAGACGTGGAATGAGCAAAAAAAAATCATACGTGTTTGCCAAGTTGACATGCATGAAAAAGAGAATCATCTGAAGAATTTTTATTACATTGAATAGAAAAGGCATGTGATAGGTGCGACGAAGCTTGGCTACTAAGATGTCTAGTCGGTGATGCCATTGGGTCGAGGAAAACATCGTGGCGGAGAGGGCGTGCACAGAGGGAGGCATCTACCGGAAGGTGTAGAGGTTGCCACGGCTATTGCACTTAATGATCACGTTCTTTGTGCGAAGATCCTTCATAGAAAGGCCAAGAGGGTGAAATTCAACATAATAATGATTATCGATAGTAAATTGGCACACAAATAAGATTTTAAGTAGATGTGGTGTGGCAAGGACATTGTTAAGGTGGAAGGAGTGTTGAGGTGTAGAGAAAGAAGTGTGGTCAGTGTGAGCAATGGGAAGTTTAGAATCATTGCCGATGATGACATGATGTGGTGCAATGGAAGATGAAGGGAAAATATGACAGAGATTACCTGGATTAGAAGTCATGTGCTCGGAGGCACCAGAGTCCATGTACGACTTAGATGAAGGTGGCGGGGAGAGGGTCATGGTGTTAAAAATTCTGGTCAAAGGATGTGGACGGTGCGGACAGGGTGGCGTGGGAAGGGGGGCCGTGCCACGAAGCGCCCTGCCACAGGACACCCTGCCACGCTGGTGCAAGCGACGGAGGTTGGGGCTGCGGCAGAGCGGCATGCAACACATGTGACGCACTGCATCATTGGGGTCCGAGGAGGCCGGGAGCGTTGGGCCAAGGGGTAGTGTTCCACGGGCCTGGCCACATCTAATGGACCCCGCCATTGGATTCTGGAGAGAAGGCCAGGGCGCGGATCCTTTCCCATCGCTAGGGGTGCTGCTGGTGCCGCCGTTGTTGCCATCGTTGTGGCCGTGATGATGGTTGTTGCCGCGATTGGAAGAATTGCCGCCGCTGCGATTGCCGTACCTGGAGCCGTCTCGAGAGTAGTTCCCACCGAAACTGTTAGAGATGGAGGAGCTAATCTTGGAAGAGTTGCCACTGCTCGAGTTTTTGGTGACGAAGGTGGAGGTGAGTTCCTTGAGCATGAGGGCAGCTCGGGTCTCGAGGAAGGATGGCAAAGGATGTTGCAAGGAGATGAGCGTGCACATATGAACATAGCGCTTGCTCAGACCACTAAGAGTGTTGTGGATGAGGCTTCGATCGTGATCTTCGGTGAGCGTCTTCTGCTTGCGGTAGTAGTCGCCGACGAACATCGCGCCCTAGACAAGACCGTAAAACTCTTGCTCGAGGTAGACGATGCGGGTCTCAACCTTGACGCGGTAGAGATTTGCAATGTTTGTCTAGAGGGTGTGGGCGGTGGCCATGGGATCGAGGACCATGGCCAAGAGGTCAGAGGAGAGCGTGCCGTAGATCCATCCACGAACAAGGGCGTCGAGGCGCGTCCACTGCGCGTCGGGTTTGGAGGGGACATAAGGGACGATGACGATAACGCTACGGATAGCATCGATATGTGAGGCTCTCAGTGGTGTGTATTGAATTTAGACTTACTTCTACCGCTATGGCTCATTGGGCCGGCGGCCCGTTATAATTATGATTTTTGTCTAATTAATTAGGTCATTCTTTTTCGTCTATGAATGAATCGGTTGAGCTACAGGTTGCTTCGGGAAAAAAAAATTATACAGACTAATGAACAGTACATGGTGCATTCATGCTGTCAAATCTCAAGCGGATCAATACGACTCCAAACTGTTGTACCGTACGGCTGGATCAACCTTAAAGCTAAACAAATCAACCGACATCATTTCCCAGTTAAAATCTTATGCTCCTTGTCTGCAGTACTACCACGTTTCAGTTGAATTGCATGAAAAGAAAGTTTCAGGTTGCGTCCTGGTCACTCCCGCCTCGAACCTAATTAAACACGGGCGTTAGAAAAGAGAGGGAGTTGTTAGTAGGGAAGTTATGTTGGAAGGTTCGTGTGTTCGCTTGCAAAACGCAGTATCCTGCTGTTGCCGCCGATAACGACAGCCCTTCACTCGCACTGGCATTAGTCCACGCTAATTATATCAAAACGTACTGGAGTGTCTGTCCATTAGCGGATTTTAGAAGGAACAGAAGAGGACAGGTTTTCCTGCTGCTCGCACGTGCCGCCCGGCTCCTCCTTGTCATGGAGCGACTCAATTCGCTGGAATTATTCGTTTGGTGCATGCAGTGTGTATGGACAGGCTGATTAAGTTAGTGGCACTTCTCTAACTACTGATTAAATTAGCAGGTAGACTGGCTGGTGTTTATGATGCGTGCATGCCCTTTTCCCCGGAATGTGTGACAGCTAGCTAGAGAAGCAAGGAATCGAAGTTGTCAAAAGATGTGCCTTGACACTGGTCTGGTCTCATCTGATCATGGATGGCCAAGCTTAGATATATGGATATATAATCGTGTGATTAATGCAATGGTTGTTAGCTTTGCTCATGCATGTGGGAGTTATCTATTATATGTGCATGATGTGTCACAAGATGATGTTGATCCTACTGATGGGATACTGTAATGACAGTTCTATCTCTGAAGAACATGCAACGGCTTCAGCACATACCTGCTACTATATCATCTGTGCTCTGAGGATGACGCACAAGTCACGGCACGGTCACAAAACAGCACATGCATGGTTGATCTAAATCGAACAGTCTGAATGATCTGATTGATCCTTCCTGTTAATTAACCAGCTGCACTTAAAAACGTAGTTTTCTCGCTGTTTTGGATAATAACGGACTGCATGATCTGCATGGCCCATCCAGTGCCGAGTTAGCTCAAGAATTGACACGGCATCCACCCATCCGCGAACAACAGCCAGTGCATGTCCCTCCCTTGCTCAATATGGAATAGTTGTTGTGCCCAGCTTTTTACGTTCAAGTGTAGGTGTCAATGGAAATTCTAGTACGTACTGAACATATAACTACCACTTCAACACACAAGAACTTTATATATTTCTCCTCTATAAAGCCATACAGCATGCATCCATATCCTTTATAGAGTTGGTGTGTAAGTGTAACTACATATCATTCCATGCAGATGCTGGCCTCCCCTGTTGCTGACAATGCTGTTTGACCTGCTACTAGCTTCCCAAACCAGGAAAAGAGGAAGAAAGCAATGGTGGCGTCTAATTGACACAAGCACATACATAACTAGTGCTGTTTAGCTGGCTGGCCGATGTGGTTGTAGCTAGCTAGCTTTCTGTTCCAGAAGGAAGCACAGCTTTTTGGCCATAAATTCAAAAAACGACTAGTTGCCAATTATAATGAGTTGTGGAATCATGTAACATTTATGTGATCACGATGGTGCTATTTGGATGATGGAATTGATTACCTAATCAAGTTTCTGAGCATTTTGTCGACCAATCAAGTTGTTAACCAGCTAGTTCATAGCACCATAATATGGGATTAATATATACTGCAAAGTACAAAATACAATGTTCAAGGAGAGTAGTAGAATTGTTTTCCCTGATCCATAATGCAGGCAGAGTTCATCAGAGCTGAGAGTCTATACAAATGGACCTTCTCAGGTTGCATGGTTGCATTTGCTGGTTAATTTGACAGAATCAAAGTTGATTCCGGGATATTTGAACTTTTTCTGAACTTCTGACAGAATACAAAAGCTAGTGGAAAAAATGATTAGGTGGTTGTTTCAGTAATGAAATACTCCTACAGTCCAACTAGACTAGCACCAACGAGACTGGTCCAGCTCAAATGTATTAGTATACGTAATACGCCCATGCTGCATGTACTCAATCATTGTGCTTTAATACGACACATATATTGAAAATAAGAAATATCTAGGCGACACTTTCATGTCCACTAAGCCAACCCTTCCTTGGAACATCACAAATTAATCACGGGAAAGCTAGCCAACCAGACGATTCTGACAGCAAATTAACTTCCCCTAACATCCCATGTCAAGAAAATTCAAACTTCTCATCTATACAAAAGATAGAGCCTAAAAAGTAGAAAGCAAATCAAAGGAGGGCAAGACTTGATTTCTTGACATATGATTGAACACGGGGAAGGAAATGGAATCAGAGAGGAAAAAGAGATGAAAAAAGCAGTCCATGCATGCACAGGAACCAAGTGATATACTACAGTTTATAGTAGTAGTTAGTTAAGCCCAGTGAAGATTGAAGCGAGGTGGGCTAATGGCGCACCCAACAGCCACGTCCTACCTACCATTAGAGCCGTGTATATAAGCCGCGGAGCAGCTGCGGATTTCTTCATCCACCGAGTAATCCCAGAGCTCCAATAGCCACAGGCAACAGCAATGGCGCCTCTGCTCGTCGCGTTCCTGGCCGTCTCCTCCTGTTTCTTGGCCGTCTCCGGCCAGAAGTTCAACGCCATCTTCAGCTTCGGCGACTCCATGTCCGACACTGGCAACCTCTGCGTCAACGGGCCCCCGGCCGGCCTCACTCTCACCCAGCCACCCTACGGCGAGACCTTCTTCGGCCGCGCCACCTGCCGGTGCTCCGACGGCCGCCTCGTCGTCGACTTCCTCGGTACGTACGCAACGCACGGCCGCTCGATCACCGCCGTTCTTCCCGCCGGTTTTGAACCCCACCATTTGCCTCCAAAAAGAAAAAAAACAGAGCACGCAATGCAGTCCACTACTCTGTTTTGACACGAGTACGGTGACATGCAGCTGAGAAGTTCGGGCTGCCGCTGCTGCCGCCGTCGAAGCAGGGCACGGCAGACTTCCGTCGCGGCGCGAACATGGCCATCATCGGCGCGACCACCATGGACGCCAGCTTCTTCCAGTCGCTCGGCATCGGGGACAAGATCTGGAACAACGGGCCCCTCAACACCCAGATCCAGTGGTTCCAGCAGCTGCTGCCGTCCGTCTGCGGCTCGACGCAGGGTACGTTAACAAAGCCATTAAATTTCTTCTCCCCCTCCACTGCCCTGCGATCGCCATTAACTCCTTGCTCCAGAGGAGTGGTTGCCCCTGCCCGGCCCATGCTCCCGCCATTAACGTCGCTTCTTCTTCGTCACACACAGCTTGCAAGTCCTACCTCTCCAAGTCCCTGTTCGTGCTCGGCGAGCTCGGCGGGAACGACTACAACGCCCAGCTCTTCGGCGGCTACACCCCGGAGCAGGCCAGCGGCCAGAGCGCCACCATCGTCGACGCCATCGGCAAGGGCGCCGAGCAGCTGATCAGCCTGGGGGCGATGTACGTCGTGGTGCCCGGGGTGCTGCCGGTGGGGTGCTTCCCGATCTACCTGACGCTGTACCAGACCTCCAACGCCGGCGACTACGACCAGTACGGCTGCCTCAAGCGCTTCAACGCGCTGTCCACCCACCACAACTCCCTGCTGCAGAGCAAGGTCTCCAGCCTGCAGAGCAAGTACCCTTGGGCCAAGATCATGTACGCCGACTTCTACAGCCACGTCTATGACATGGTCAAGAGCCCAGCAAACTACGGTAAATACTTCTCCTGCTGCTGCTGCTTCTTCTTCTCCACCGATGGCTCACCGACATGATGAATTCCGGCCAGAATTGCGTTCTTTCTTAGACGACTCGGTGGGTGACGCGCGGTGGTGCTTGTGTTTGTGCAGGATTCAGCACCAACATGAGGGCGTGCTGCGGGGCCGGCGGAGGCAAGTACAACTACCAGAACGGCGCGAGGTGCGGCATGGCGGGCGCCTCCGCGTGCTCCAACCCGTCTTCGTCGTTGAGCTGGGACGGGATCCACCTGACAGAGGCGGCGTACAAGAAGATCGCCGACGGGTGGGTCAACGGGCCCTACTGCAACCCGCCCATTTTGTCCTAGAGCTCTCGGTCCGCGAGAATTTGTTGCTCCCCAAAGTTTGGGGGAGGGGATTATTTTAGCAGATAACAAGATGTGTTGCGAGAATAAGCATCATTTTCTTGTGTTCTATGTGTTCCATTTGTGCAGTATCCGATTGGGAGCTTCTTTATGCATGTGTTGCAATTGAATCTTACTAATTTCTTCTATAGCGTGGTTGGGACGTTTAACATCCCGTGCATACACAACCAAAACTAACTATCGGCATCAAATAAGCAACAAAACTGTATCATCAAATAAATCGCCATTAACTAAAACACTATAGGCATGCGATGGTACTGAACTAAAGAAGACAACGATTCATTGAAAAACGCCTTCAAGGTACCTCACAGACGTTCTTCAAAGAAAGGTACCTCACGAACGAATATGCCACGCCGCATATTGAGACTCCAATAATACACATAAATACAAATGCAGCACCAATCAAACCCATTACTGCCGGTTGTGAATCCACGAGACGACACGTAGAAGCGTAGATCTATACCGAGAACATCGTAGAATTGGCAACGAGAGATACGATGTTTTTAACGTGGTTTAGCCGCGAGGCCTACATCTACGGGGTTTGACTATGGGTGATCATTCCCATCTATTAACTCTTTTTCAAATTATATGTCGTTGGTTACACAGAGTGTCTCTATTTATAGGAGATCCGGGTTATCGGATTCTAACACCAACTCCACCATATCCCTACTACAACTCCTAGTTTTACCTTGTAACCTATTCTGAACACATATTTGACATAAACTCAACAAACTTCACCTTAGCGAATATGTCCTTCACCACCTTGATGCCGTCTTGTGCGAATCTCCATGCTCCCGTAGGACTTGCATTTCCTCCCTTGTAGCTCACCGACCGGAGCCACCCGACATATCTAACTTGACCTCAAACTTATCGTCCTCCACTGCAAATGTCGTCTTGCCTGGTTCTTTGGTGACTCCACCTGCAATAACATATCCTTGTAGTTTATAAAGATTTTTTTGTAGTTCTCCTTCCCTTCACTACAGTCTCCTTGCCCTTCTTGATCCTCATGATTTTCTTGTCTTTATCAACTCTGTAGACAAAATCATCATAATGTAGAGACCCCAGTGAAATCAGATTCCTCTTGTACCTTGGCACATATCTCGCATCCCTAAGTTGTTGCTCCCCGCTACTCACCATCACTGGTCTTGATTTTGATGTCACCAATCTTGACAATACTATGGCCGTGTCATCACCTTGGTAGACTTCCCCAAAATCACCAGACTCGTATGTGCTAAACCACTCCCTGTTTGGTGTCACATGAAAGGAACTTGCTGAATCAAATGTCCACGCTGTTGTAGATTGATTACTTAAAAACATGAGGACATCACAAGTATCTTCTCAACTGTCATCATCTCTCACAACCACATTGGCACTTGCTTTGGTCTTGTACTCTGGACAATCTCTCTTCATATGTCCCCACTCCTTGCACTTATAGCACTGCAACCCCTTCTGTTTCTTGTTCTTGGACGACCTACCCGCCTCATGTTCTTTCCTGCTTTGATCACCTTTGACCAGCAAACCTTCAGCATGAGCATGAGACTCCACTGCATTGTTTTTCCTTCTCAAATCCTGAGCTAGTAACATTGCGGTAATCTCTGCAATCTTGATGGTTTCCTTGTCGTACGTCAGAGTAGTGACCAAATGCCCATAGGACGATGGTAGAGAACACAGAAGAATTATGGCGTTGTCCTCATCATCAAACTTTACCTCTAATCGTGCTAGATCCGTCACCACTTGATTGAAGACGTTCACATGCTCCACAAGATCCGATCCCTCCTATATCTTCAGCCCGTATAACCTTTGCTTCAAATACAGCTTGTTGGCCAGAGATTTAGACATAAATTGAGCCTCCAGCTTGTCCCATATTCGCTTTGGCAAAGTCTCATCCATCACATGATACATCACCGTATCGAACAAACTCAACCATATGATCTCGGCTGCCCTGACTTTCAGCTCCTACCAAGTATCCTCGTCCATCTTCTTTGGCTGGACATCCTACAAAACTTTCGAGCAACCCTGTTGCGCCAACAAATCTTTGACCCTTGTCTACTATAGGATGAAATTGGTCGAGCCATCAAACTTTGCCACCTCAAACCTTGTTGACTACGACATGTCGCCTCTCCCGAACAGATTCGGGTATCCGACCTGATCGTCTGCTCCCTGCTTGATCGATGTCGCACCGATATCCTCCTTCAAGCACACCTCCTCTAAACCCGAGCTCTTCTCTCTTTTAGAACTTGTGCTCTCCAGGTTGCATGTAGGCTTCAACTCCTGGGATCTTGTGCCTTAAAGCCTCCCCCCAACCCTTGCTTATATAGTAATCCTTACACCATCAAATCCAAGCCAGACTCTCATTCCGAGTCACTTTCCTTCCAAAATTCAGAATCCACTTCGAATTGGAGCAAAAAAGGGATTTAATCCCGAAATTTGGCTGAAAAATGTTTAAAAACACGTCTTGGGCCTCCCCCAAGCCTCTTGGGCTGCCCCACGCATCATGGGCCCTCCCTGGCCCCTCTCGAGCCCTTCCCGGGCCTTCTGAGCCCATTCTAGGCCTCACGGGCCCCGCCTAGGCCCCCCCGCTGCCTCCCCGGGCCACCCGCCCCCTGGCTGGGCTGGCCTCCCACCGCTTGGGCCCACCCGAGGCCGCCTGGGCCGGCGGCGCCCGCGCCTGGGCCGTGTCGGCCGAACGCCTAGGCCGTGGTGCTTGCCTGGCCCGCGTGCCAGGCCGCTCCTGGGTCACATATGTGATTGTTGGCCGGCTGGCCGTGCGCACTGCCGTTCACAGCCGACGCTGCCGCGCCTCGCGCCACTGCGTTCCGCCGTTGCCGCTGCACGCCACGTCTCCTTTTTTTTCCTTGCTCCACCACGCGCCAAATTTTCCACAAAAATTATGAAAAATACCCGCCCTTTTGAAGTAAATTTTCATGACATGCTCCAGGCTCCACCTCGCCTTGTGCACTACATCGCCTCAAGATCCACCATCAATCTCGTGCTCTGATTCCACTTGTTGAGAAACCACGAGGTTGTTAGAGTTTGAAGTATGGGACACCGGAATCACGCATCAGGAGACCATTCAGAAGTTGGCTGCCGCATTGGTTAGTTAGGAGATTGTTTAGCTTTGATTTGTATCTATCTCTTCCTCCTGCTTTCCTTCACGTGCAATCCACGGTTGTAACTGTTTTTCTGTTGTATGCTGATTCGGGATAAGCCCCGTCTATTAATACAATACTGCGGCCCTCTACGGAGGGTGAGACGCTTCTGCAACTTTCATGGTATGAGAGCCAACTCTTCTGCATAATCTAGAAACCGAAGACTCTGATCTTCTCCTTCATCCCCATGGCGTCATCCAGCTCAAGCTCTCCCAGCCTCACCACCCAAGTCTCGAAAAAATTAACCAGGGACAACTTCCTCCTCTGGCGTGCGCAGATTCTGCCTCAAATCAGAGGCGCTGGCTACTTCGGCTACCTCGATGGATCCATTGCCAAGCCGAAGGAAACTCTCATCTCCACCGACAAGAACGGCAAGGAGGTGGTCGTCCTCAACCTTACATACACGATCTGGCTGGCGCAAGACCAGCTCGTCCTCACCTATCTCCTGAACTCCTTGTCCAAAGAGGCGCTGATTCCAGTGGCGATGCTGGAATCCGCACAGGCGGTGTGGACGGCCATTGGTAACATGTTCGCGTCGACATCTCGATCTCGCGTCAACAACCTGAGGATGTCCCTTGCCAATGCGCAAAAAGGGAATCAAACCGTAGCGGCATACTTCGCCCGCATGCGCTCCTACGCTGATGAGCTCACCGTTGCAGGAAAACCGGTCGCCGACGACGAACTAATTTCTTATATTTTAGCAAGCCTCGACATGGAATACAACCCCCTTGTCTCAGCACTTAATGCGTGCACAGAGGACATCTCCCTCGACGAGCTCTATGGACAACTATCCAACTTTGATCAACGCATTGAACGTCTTCAGGGGTCGAGCTCGAACGGGTTCAAGTCGTCTGCGAACGCAACATCACGTGGGCGCGGTGGTCCTTCTTCACGCGGGCGAGGCGCGCCACGCGGTCGAGGCAATGGTGGTCGAGGCAATGCTCACGGAGGGCGCCCATAACAACAACAGGGGTGCTCCGTGACAGGGAGGCCATGGCATTGCACGCGGCGGCGGCAGCGGCCAAGGCAACGGCGGCGAGGATCCAAGAGTCCAGTGTCAGATTTGTAAAAAATCTGGACACTCTGCCATTGACTGTTGGTGGCGCTACCACTAGGACAACTACCAACAAGAACGAGTGGCCGGCTCCGCCAACACCAACTCTTACGGCATCAACACCAATTGGTACGCCGATAGCGGAGCCACCGACCACATCACCGGTGAGCTGGATAGACTGACGGTTCGCGACAAGTATCGTGGACAAGATCAGGTGCACACTGCCAGTGGATCAGGTATGAGAATTGCTCATATTGGTCATTCAGTCATTAAACCCCAAATCATAAACTTCATCTTAGAAATATTTTGCATGTTCCTCGTGCCTCAAAAAATCTCCTCTCACTAAATCGTATTGCTATTGACAATAGAGCTTACCTTGAATTTTGGCCCAAATTCTTTTTGATCAAGGATCAGGTCACGAGGAGAACAATCTATAGAGGCAAATGTGAAGGAGGTCTTTACCCCTTGATTCCGCATGCTAGGACATCGAATAAGCAAGCCTTTGGTGCTGCAAAATTGTCATCCACGCGATGGCACAGTTGTCTTGGTCACCCATCTTTTTCCATTGTTCTATGAGTGCTTAGGAATAATAAGCTCCCCTTCCATGGTGAGCCAGAGTCAGTGTGTGATTCCTGCCAAAAAGCAAAGAGTCACCAACTTCCATATCCTGTGTCTATCAGTGTGTCCACCATGCCCCTTGAGCTTGTGTTCTCTGATGTATGGGGGCCAGCCCCTGAATCTGTGGGTAGATACACTTATTATGTAAGCTTTATCGATGATTTTAGTAAACTCACTTGGATTTATCTTATCAAGAAAAAATCTGATGTCTTTGAAGTTTTCCATAATTTCCAAGCACTTGTAGAATGAAATTTTGGGAGAAAAATTCTCGCTGTTCAATCTGATTGGGGTGGCGAATATGAAAAATTGAATCCCTTCTTTCAAAAACTTGGCATCTCCCACCATGTGTCTTGTCCGCATGCTCATCAACAAAATGGTGCTGCCGAAAGGAAGCACCGCCATATCGTCGAAGTAGGTCTTGCACTCCTTGCAAACGCATCCATGCCATTTAAATTCTGGGATGAGGCCTTCCTAACTGCTACTCATCTCATTAATATGCTCCCAAGTAAAGTGATCAATTTCCAAACCCCCTTGGAATGCCTATTTAATACTCAACCAGACTACACATCTCTTCGAGTTTTTGGTTGTGCCTGTTGGCCAAACCTTCGACCGTACAATTCTAGAAAATTATCCTTTCACTCCAAGCAATGTGTATTTCTCGATTATAGTGCGCTTCATAAGGGGGTTAAATGTCTAGGTGTGCAAAGTGGTCGTGTTTCTATCTCACGCGATGTTGTTTTTGATGAAACAGTCTTTCCTTTTGCATCCCTTCATCCTAATGCTAGTGCTCACCTCCACCATGACATCTCGCTTCTTCCTGAACATCTTCATGCTTCACCTCGTTTTGATCATAGGGGGGCTAATGACTGTGATGATCAAAGAGGTAATTCTCATGCTACTAATCCTGTCCTAAATGAGGATGGTACAGGAACCACAGGGCGAGCAGACTCAGCAGCGAATGAAGAAGAAAATAGAGAAGAAAACGGTGCTCAAAACACCCCAATATCGCATGAACAAGGAGCAATCCACGGCATGGAATTCTAGGCTGAGCCACCCGCGCACAGCGCGCGATCCCACGCTGATTCACCCGATCAGTCTGCATCGCCTGGCGCCATGTCACCCAGCACGGCCCACGCGTTGGCCCAACCATCAAGTGACAGCACGCTATCCCCTGGCGCGACAGCAACTGGATCTTCTGCGGCTGCAGATGGATCACCTGCAGCACCCACCACCGGATCATCTACATCCCGCAATTCTGCACCATACCCTGCAAATGCTCCACCAACACACCCAGTTACTCGACTACAGAGTGGTAAGGTACAACCAGTCAACTACAAAGCTATGATAAAATACAGCATGTTGAGCACCACAGGTGAACCTGACACCGTAGAAAAAGCATTAGGAGATGCAAAATGGAAAAGAGCCATGGAAGAAGAATACGGTGCACTCATCAAAAATAAAACTTGGCACTTAGTACCAAAGCAAGAAGGTAAAAATTTAATTGACTGTAAATGGGTCTATAGGATAAAGAGAAAAGCAGATGGCACTATAGACCGTTATAAAGCAAGACTAGTAGCGAAGGGTTTTAAACAACGATATGGCATAGATTATGAGGACACTTTTAGTCCAGTTGTTAAGATTACTACTGTTCGTCTTGTATTGGCTATTGCTATTTCTAGGGGATGGAGTCTTCGGCAACTAGACGTACAGAACGCGTTCCTTCATGGTGTTCTGGAAGAGGAGGTCTATATGAAACAGCCCCCAGGCTTTGAAGATAAAAATGCACCCTTCCACGTCTGCAAACTTGACAAAGCTCTTTATGGACTTAAACAAGCTCCAAGAGCATGGTACTTTTGATTGAGTTCAAAATTGCAGGACTTAGGATTTGTGCCCTCTAAAGCTGACACATCTCTGTTTATTTATCACAAGTCCGGACTGACAATATTTGTGCTTATATATGTTGATGATATAATTGTCACCAGTTCATCAAATGAAAGTGTTGCAGCATTGCTAAAAGACCTAGGCACAAACTTTGCACTCAAGGATTTGGGAGTTTTGCACTTCTTTCTAGGAATTGAAGTGAAGAAAACCAGAGATGGTATAGTTTTATCACAAGGAAAATATGCATCTGATCTTTTGGCTCGAGTAGGAATGCAGACTTGCAAGCCAGCATCTACACCTCTATCCAACACTAAAAAGATATCTGCACTTGATGGAGACCCACTGGGAAGTGAGGACAGCACAAGGTACAGAAGTATAGTAGGTGCTCTTCAGTACTTAACTCTTACTAGACCTGATATTGCCTTCTCACTAAATAAAGTTTTCAATATCTTCATGCTCCCACCACCGTGCATTGGACAGTAGCAAAGCGTATACTCAGATATGTCAAAAACACCTCAAGTGTTGGACTGATTTTACACGATCATCCTCTACTTTGGTGAGTGCCTTTTCTGATGCAGATTGGGCAGGCTGTCTAGATGACAGGAGATCTACTGGAGGCTTTGCTGTGTTCTTTGGACCTAATCTCATCTCTTGGTGTGCAAAGAAACAAGCTACAGTATCAAGGTCAAGTACTGAAGCAGAATACAAAGCTCTGGCTAATGCAACAGCTGAAATTATTTGGGTTCAGTCTCTGCTTGCTGAACTTGGAGTAGAACAAAAAACAAACTCCTTGTCTTTGGTGTGATAATTTAGGTGCTACCTATTTATCAGCTAACCCTGTTTTTCATGCCAGAACTAAACACATAGAAATTGATTTTCATTTTGTTAGAGAAAGAGTTGCAAGCAAACTGTTAGAAATCAGATTTGTGCATTCAAAAGATCAGGTTGCAGATGGTTTCACTAAAGTCCTTCCAGTGAAGAACTTGGAAGAATTCAAACGTAATCTCAACTTAGCAAAGTTGTGATTAAGGGAGGCTGTTAGAGTTTGAAGTATGGGACACCGAAATCACGCATCAGGAGACCGTTCAGAAGTTGGCTGCCGCATTGGTTAGTTAGGAGATTGTTTAGCTTTGATTTGTATCTATCTCTTCCTCCTGCTTTCCTTCACGTGCAAGCCACGGTTGTAACTGTTTTTCTGTTGTATGCTGATCCGGGATAAGCCCCGTCTATTAATACAATACTGCGGCCCTCTACGGAGGGTGAGACGCTTCTGCAGCTTTCAGAGGCGACATACAGAAGTGTAGATCTATACCGAGAACACTGCATAATTTGCAACGAGACGCACGATGTTTTTAACGTGGTTCAGCTGTGAGGCCTACATCCACGGGGCTTGACTACGGGTGCTCCTCCTCATCTATTAACTCTCTTTCAAGTTACATATCGCTAGTTACACAAGGTGCCTCTATTTATAGGAGGCCCAGGTTACTGGAGTCTGACACCAACTCCACCATATCTCTACTACAACTCTAAGTCCTACCTTGTAACCTATCCCAAACACATATTCGACACAAACTCAACACTGCCAAATCAAATAATCAATCCATTAGGCTATGACAAACAAACGCATGATGATCAACCAAAATATAATTAGAACTTTTCATAATAGAATACTCATAATATGAATAATCCACTAGTATAGAAATCATTTGTACAAACGATTTGGAACACCCGTGCGGGACGGTTTTTCGAACCGTCTGTACGAAAGAGTCTGTACAAATCAGGTTTGTACAGACGGTTGAAGAACCGTCTGTACAAATAGAAGAGTACAGACGGTTCCCAACTAGAACCGTCTGCATAAATCTCGTATTACAGACCATTCCTAACTAGAACTGTCTGCACAGACGGAATACTGCAGACGGTTCCAACTAAGAAACCGTCTACACAAATCGACTATTACAGACGGTTACAAAACAGAACCGTCTGCACTAATTATTTGAACAGTACCTCGAGAAAGTTTGTACAGACGATTCTGGATAGAGAGCCATCTGTACAAACGCTTTTGAGGTGCTGGTGCAAAGCATTTGAGCAGACGGCTCTACGAGTAGAACCGTCTGTACAAATTTTTTGTACAGACGGTTCCAGATATAGAACCATCTGTACAAATTGCGGTGGGGCGACGGTGATGCAGCTACTGCCGCGGTAGCGGAAACCGCCGCTTCCGCTGCCGCGGCAGCAGTGAGGCAGGGCGTATAGTCATTGATCTCAAACTTTTTTATTCAGAAGCAAACATTAAACGTCATTAATTCTCAACCACAAAGTCATTCAGAAGCCTCCGTAATCACATTAATTAAACGTCATTCTCGAATACAAAGTTCACAAGCAGTAACCTATTAACCGTTTTTCAGGTGCAAATCTTGAGGGTTATGGAATTCTCCGGTGTCCTTCATCAGCTGGGATAGTAGAAAACCTATTAACCGTCTTTGAACATAACGGACCTCGTCACTCTGGAGCTCTTCTGTAGGAAACTTAAATGTCTGCAGAAGGAAACTAAAACAGGTTAGGCACAATGTCAGAACGATGAAAAATGTAACTAAATACGGTGTAATGACACTAACCTCCGAATCTACCACACTAGAGCTAACGATCTGCAACATATATGTCGTGACATAGTATCCACAGAGGTTGTTGCCCGGCGGCTGCTTGTGGCACTACAGAAAATCATGATTACGTGCAGGGTAATTTTAGTTTTATCGAATACATACTAGAACGTGCGAGGTCATTACTCATGGGCGAGGGAGGAATTATTACCGGGAAATGAAATCGGTGGGTCGGTTCGATTTTTTCTGTTTTCACAGGCCCCCCTTGGAAACGTATGTCTTTAACGCCCCGTTGAGCACCCTCGTCAAATCTGCGTAGTTCTCGGGTGGGTAGTCCCTGGAGTCGAAGTACACGACATGTAGACGTTGTGGGTCGATACAAACGAGCATCCAGTGGAAGCCGTAGTTGTACGGTAGAAGAATGAGGCGCTTCGTACAGAGAACGAGCATGGCGTCCGTGATGTAATCCTCGACCTCCTTGTCCCTGTATTTGACCATTGTGAATATGACCACTTGTGGATCGAGGAATCCGATATTAGGATTTTCTGTCCTAGCCTCTTGAATCATATGTCTACACATAAGAGTAATGTTATTGAAAGAGCGTATCAATGAGTTAGGTAGTTCACTTAGCATAAACCGTGATTCAGAACACTCATAGTGTCTAGCACCTTAACAGGCTGACATCGAGGGCGTCGTGACGGTATAGGTCAGATAAATCCTTGAACTCGACGGTGAAGGTTCCACCTGGATGGAGGAAATGTTGCCGCTTGAACCTGGCGCTGATATTTTGAGGAAGCTCTCTCTCCTCATTGGTCCTCTTCATGTAAAAGTCGTGCACAATCTGAGCTGCCCAACCGAGTCGTTCTAACTCCGTCCGCGTCACTAGCGGCTGCCTTTCCGTGTACACTGTTATCTCAGGTTCTTCTTGTACCTCTTTGCCCTTGGCCAAATTTCTGGTATTTCTGGTGGACCTACGCTGAGCTTGTGGACTCGACTTGGTGGCCTGTTGCCAAGATTTGCTGGACCGTTGAGATTGTGCCAAAGCGGATTTAACCTTCGGCGGATGACCACGGAATGAGAAATCTTTACCGTCACGTACTGGAGACAGCGGCCGTGGTGGAGGTGGAGGGGCAACCAGGGAAATGTACTTCTTTGGCCACTGGATGAACACGTTAACGGCCTGTCCCAATGTTGTGACATCGTCCTCCAGGGGTACAGGAAGTGGGTAGGATGACATATTCGCATGCACCATGTCCACTGTCACCTTCGCGTTACCCGCCGCTAGCGGAACTCCGTGCACAGTCGCTGATTGAGCTGGTGGAAATGCTAACCCCATGGCAGCCTCAAGCATGTGATCCGAGCCAAAACTGCTGGCCACGAGGAGCTTGCACCGGACTGCCACCGTTATGTCGTCCACAGGATATTTGCACCTGCCGACGTCGCCTATAATGTCCTCGAAAGGTAAGTCGGCGTCGCGGACGTCATCTGCAAAGTTGCCCTGAGGAGCTGCTTCATGTACGCCCTCATCATTCTCATTTTCCACGGATGCACAGCTACTCCAGCGCCAAGAATGTGGGGATGAGCCAGCGGGGCTGCATTCGGCCACGGCGGCTTCATCCTCCTACCTTAACTGCCGTACCCGTTCTTTGACCCTTGCATCGATCCTTTGTTCTAGGCCGGCATATATTTCTTCCATCAGCTCTCTTTTCATCCGTTCACGCTCGGCTACCTCGCGCTCTGCTCTACTTCTCCTCCGACTCCTGTATGAACCCGCATCGTCGAGGAATCCCAACTTCCATGGAACTGTCACCTCCACGCCACGCGTTCGACCCGGGTGCTCTTTGTTTCCCAGAGCCGATGTTAGTATATCTTTTTCCCTGGCGGCTTGGAAAGTTCCTTGAGAGGATTCTTCTGACAGTCGCATGATGTTTTCGGCTACTAGCATGGTTTCGTGCTTCCTGAAGGCGATGGTGCCATCAGCGGAGATGTTGGCCCTCGCACGATACCAGTTCCGGGCCCGCCTCTCTGGGATCTGGGAGAACGGTGTCTCGCGACTCTCCTGCGATGCCCGCTCATCCTCCCTTCTCCATTCCAAATCTTTGCGCGCGTAACCACCACTGCCAAGCCTGTGGGGGTGAATGTTGCATGCCTGCCGCGCCTTGTTTGCTTGACTCCGCTGCACAAATTCCTCCGAAGTGCACCTCTCCACAAATTCTACCCATTGATCCTCCAAGTATCCATAAGTGTTCGGGTCCTGCCTGTAGGGCATAAGATCATTCTTCCCGTACGTGTTGTAAAGTTCGCTCTTGAAGGTCTTCCACGCCTTGCCCATCTTGGCTTTTGCCTGTCTTTCCACATCCTTCTCGGTACCTTCTGGGAAGTTGAATTGTGCTTGATTGTGTCCCACAGGAACTCTTTCTTGGTATTCGGCACTGACGGCCAGCTGGCATACATTATCGGGACCTTTGTCCTCGCAAGTGAAGCGCACGCTCTACGGAATGCCGCCTGAGCCTGCTGAGGCAATATGGGCACACCCTCATCACTGATATGCGTTATCGTGTAGTGACCCTTCGGCATTTGATTTTTGCCTCGGCCACCTTGCTTTCGCTTCTGCCCATCCGTTCCTTCGATTTGCTCATGAGACGAGGCTTCTGCATGTTGTTCAGGCAACGGTTCAGCTGGTTGAGGAGACAAGTACAGCTCAGCTTGTCGAGGAGAAGATGCTGGAGGCACTTCACGTTCATCTCCGGACGCCATCTTATAAGTTTATTCACTACGAAAGCACATAAATCCAAAACTATCAAAGTTCATGCAATACTTGTGACTGTAAGAATAATAATAAGAGACGCTGAGGAAGATGATATATGTGCATATTGCAAAAGGAAGAAGCTATAGATCAAATGCACTAGCTTTTCTTTCCGTACATAACCAATATAGATATATGCATTCATGTGGAGAGCAGAGAATAATTAAGATGAATATTGTTTCCAAGATGTTAGAACGTTTTGCCTATACTAAGAGCCGTAACAAATTTCTTGATCTTGGCATCTTCATGTTGCTCCTGCTCGTAGTCTTCATGGCTTCCTTTGATGTATTCGGCTCCTCCTCTTGAGTTCCTTCGTTTACACATAGAACTTCTATGCATACATGATTTTAGTTTTAATTTAATTTTACTCAAACATTATTTACTGCTTGAAACTAAACCAGACGTCACATCAAGCGGTGGATCTACTTAACTAGGCAAGCAAACAAATGTACAAGCCTTACTGCTAGCTGCAATTGTGACCAAATCCATTAAGCATGGGCACTAACATACAACAATAATATCATTTACAGATTTTGCAATGTTTTGGAGTCATAAAGATCTCCTGACGATCGAGCTGTTGGAGGCAAATACAACACGATCCTAAACAAAATTTGTTACAAAATGGGCAACCCCATTGCGTAGACATGCCAGCACAAAACCAACAACTAAATACTCAAGAACTACTTAGGATAAACTATAGACCGTTGGTATCACTTGACTCCGGCTCATACACCTAGCTCCGGTGCTCGTACTGCTGACATTCACAGGCGGTAAGGGGCCGTCCGGCGAGGGCGCTGGGAAGGCGAGCGCAGGATCTGGAAGCGGAGACGGGAGGAGGTGGACTAGAATAGGGAGGGGGCTTACCTGGGAATGGGAGGTCGGGGAGTCCGTCAGTCGGGGAAGTGGTCCGGCGGCAGCGGCGGCGGTGATGTGCGGCGGCGGAGGGGCGGCCCGATCGGGAGGTCGTCGGGATTAGCGCGAGTAGGGGCCCGGCGGGGAGGGGCGCCGGCGGGTACGAGACCTTCGGGGAGGAGATCGTCGGGAAGGAAGGCTTCGGGAACCGGCGGCATGTGCGGCGGAGGAGCAGGGCGCACGGGAAGATGTCAAAACCTAGGGCGAGAGAGAGGGAGTGCCGGCACGGGTTTGGGAAGAGATGAGAGTTAGCGAAATACAATTGGTACTTATTAAACGGCAGTACAGACGGTTAGCAACACAAAACCGTCTGCAGTATTGTTAGTACAGACGGCTCGTAGTAGTCAGCCGTCTGTACTATTAATACTACAGACGGTTCATAGTGTTGAACCATCTGCACTAATATTGTAGGCGGGACGCCTCACCTAATTATGGTACAGACGGCTCGCGGTAGACGATCGTCTGTACTACTAATTGCAGACGACTCTGTACTACGAGCCGTCTGCAGAGCCAACCTTCGGCCCCACTTGGTATTACATAATTGATTTATTGAGATAAATACATAAAATGCAAAAACTGAGTTAAACTTGTAAAAATCATAGAAAATTCATAAGAACTCCAAATGAGTTGAACTTTTTTTGTACATTCATATTTTAATCTAATCCCCTTTAACAACCAATCCTTTTTGATGATCGACGCGTAGATAGCAAGTGGCCCCGATCGGTAGTTGTTCTTCGTTCAGCCCGGTGCCGTCTCCGAGAGGGAACTCATCAAATTGATTGTACTCTTCTTCATCCATGACATTCTCAACTCCGACAATCCTTCTTTTCCCCTGCAGGACTACGTGAAGCTTCTGATTAGCCGGGTCTTGGACGTAAAATACCTGAACAGCTTGCTTAGCGAGTACAAATGGTTCGTCTTTGTATGCGGCACGTTCGAGGTCCACTGTAGTCATGCCGTACTTGTCGACCTTAACACTTGAGAGTGTGACCCAGCGGCACCGAAAGAGGGGGATCTTGAAACGTACATAGTACAGTTCCCAGATCTCCTCAATGTACCCGTAGTACGCACACACCCCACATTTGTCCTGGAAGGCATCTATGCGGACACCGCTGTTCTGTACCGTGCTCTTCCCATCCTGTGCTCTGGTATAAAAGGTGTACCCATTTATGTCATATGCTTCGAATTTCAGGATTGTGTGACTTGGTCATCTTGCCAACCAGCCATATTCTCCTCAGTTGAACTATTAGTAATTCGGACCTTCAACCAGTTGTTGAAGCTGCGGTTGTGCTGTCTGGCGAGCCAAGCCTCGTACGGCCTGGGTTCTCTCTGTGTAGCTCTTCCTTATGCATGTTGATATGTGGGGACACCTCAGTCATGTGTTGCAAGACTGTGAAATGGGCTTGAGACAATGCTGCGTAGTCAGCAATGAGTGATTTCCTCCCTATGGTCCCTTTGCCATCCAGTCTCCCCTCATGGCGAGACACAGGTACACCTATTGGTTTGAGCTGGTCCATGTAATCGATGCAGAACTCGACCACCTCTTCGGTTGTATAACCTTCGACGATGCTGCCCTCGGACGAGACCTGTTCCGTACGTAGTGCTTGAGAATTCCCATGTACCGCTCAAACGGGTACATCTGACGTAGAAATACCGGTCCACAGATCTTTATCTCTCTCACGAGGTGGACGATAACATGGACCATGATATCAAAAAACGACGGGGGAAAATACATCTCAAGATGACGCAGTGTTTTCACCACATCAGCCTGCAAAACATCTAGTGCTTCGGGATTGATGACCTTCTAAGAGATTGTGTTGAAGAAGTAACATAGCCTAATGATTGTGTCTCGGAGATAGCTCGGCTGGATATTTTGGATTGCAACAGGAATCATCTGTGTCATCAACACATGGCAATCGTGGGACTTCATGCCAACTAACTTCAGATCTTCCATCGAAACAAGTTTCGAGATGTTGGCAGAGTAACCGGATGGAACTTTCACCCCTTTCAAGCACTGGCACAACTCTGTCCGCTCGGACTTTTTCAGGTTATAGCAGGCCGGAGGAAGTGTCGTTCTGCCTTGTTGGGAGGGCTCAGGTGCCAACTCGGGCCTAATATTCATGTCAACCAAGTCGAGACGTGCGTTGAGGCCGTCCTTTGTCTTTCCCAGAATATTAAGTAACAGACCAATCAAGCTGTCGCACACGTTCTTCTCTACATGCATGACGTCGATGCAGTTGCGAACTTCAAGGTGCCGCCAATACGGTAACTCCCAAAATATTGATTTCTTCTTCCACATGCCGCCGGGCCTTCACTTTTTTACCACTCTTTCCAAGGACAACATTGATATTCTTAACCATATTGTACACCTCTTGCCCGGAGTAATGCCTTGGAAATAAACTTCTCTCCCTCATCCCGTTAAATTGTTCCTTCATATTACGGTACAGGTGATTCCTGTTAAGGAACCTACGGTGGCGCATGAACACCGTTTTACAGGAGTGGGGCAGCCACCTACTCGCAAGTACCATCCAAGCACTGAGGGCAAGCCTTGTCTGGTTCTTTACTCTGGCCCGAAAGGTTACGCAGGGCAGGCAAATCATTGACCGTGCAGAACAACATGGCCTGTAGGGTGAAGTTCTCCTGTTTGTACGCATCCCATACCTGCGCCCCTTCGTTCCACAGTGTTTTCAGATCTTCCACCAAAGGTCTTAGGTATACGTCAATATCATTCCCAGGTTGCTTTGGCCCTTGGATAAGCAGCGACATCATGATGTACTTCCGCTTCATACACAACCAAGGTGGTAGATTGTAAATACTAAGAGCAACTGGCCAAGTACCGTGCCGGCTGCTCATGTTGCTGAAAGGATTCATTCCGTCCGTGCTCAATGCAAACCTTATATTCCTCGGTTCTGCCCCGAAGTCCTGGAAGATCATGTCGATGTTTCTCCACTGCACGGAATCGGCAGGGTGTCTTAGCTTTCCATCTTCCTTACGGTCCTCCGAGTGCCAGCACAACAATTTGGCCTCTTTTGGATTCGCAAAGAGACGCTTCAGATGTGGAATTACAGGCAGATACCACACCACCTTAGCGGGAATTCCTTTCTTCTGCCCCATGAAAGACTCGCCGTCGTCTGACTGACTCTTACGCTTGTAACGAGATGCTTTGCACGGTGGACATGAACGCAAGTGTGATAATTCATTACGGTACAGGATACAGTCGTTCGGATATGCATGTATCCTTTCTACCTCCATCCCCAATGGACAAACAACCTGCTTCGCTCGGTATGTATTTTTGGGTAGCTCGTTTCCATCCGGGAGCATCTCCGATAGGAGACCTAAGAGCACCATGATACTCTTGTCTGACCACCCGTAGCTTGCTTTCAATTTAAGTAGCTCGAGCACGGATGAGAGCTTTGTGTATTTCGGCTTGCAACCTGGGAACAAAGGTTTTTCGGAGTCCTCATTCAAGCACATGAACTTGTTGAAGTCTCTCTCAGTATTAAAGTTCACGTCAGCATTGCGTAGCATCTGATCCAACCTATCATCATCCTCTGCGCCACCACGATCATCGTCTGCACCTACTTCCTCCGCGCGGCCACAATCATCGTCTGCACCTACTTCCTCGTCATCTTCTCTCCCTTCGGTGACTTCGGGTTCTTCGACAATGCGAACGTCTTCGTGTAACATGTTCTGCTCCTCACCATGTTTAGTCCAACACGTGTAGTCCCGTTTGAAGCCCCTAATAATCAAGTGCGCTTGGATCTGTAGGGCTGAGTTCTATCCGAGAAATGATCTCTCATTTCTACAGTCGCAACAAGGACAATATATAAATTGAACATCCTTCTTCAACCTATCCTCCTTGGCAGATGTCAGAAAATTCGTCACACCATCAAGGTATCCTTGGTTCGTACGAGAACCGTACATCCACCCCCGATCCATCTTGCAACACGGGCTGCAGAACGAGTAAATTACTGTTAAATTGACCTAATAAAACAAAGACACGTAGCTTTTCATAGAAAAAGGAGCTGCCAATGTAATGTTCATGTAATAACATATATTATTTTTGGAGCTAGTATGATTTTTGTAAAAATCTTACTTATATTTTTGGGTGTAAGGGCATTTTTGTCATTTTCAAAAATTTACATCACTGTGACATGAACAAAATTGATACCATAAAATTCTATAGATTAATTGATGAATTTACAAAAAAGAATCACCTCATTTCGAGTTCGTATGAATTTTCTATGATTTTTAGAAGTTTAAAGCATCTTTAGCATTTTCTTGCTTTTTCTCAGAAAATCAAAAATATGAAAAACTTTTGTTACTCAGCCTAATTTAGCCAGTGAGCATGACAAGTGGGGTCCTCTGTCATATTAAATTTTCTTTTTTCTTTTTTCCTTCTCTCTATGACATGGGTCCCACATTTCTTTTCTTTTTCTTTTCTTTTTCCCAATTAGCTGAATGTGGCACGGAGCGCGGTCGAGCTAGCTAGCTACCGATCATTCACGATCATCCAGCATGGAATCAGAAGGCACGGGAAAGTTCGGTGGCTCACCGTGGAGCTATAGGAAGAGTCGGCCGACGCTGGGGAGACCGGAGATGACGGCGGGACGGCGAGCGACGGCAGCTCGGTGAGGTCGTCGGCGAGCAAGGCTTCCAGTGCCCCGAGCTTGATTCCTTCCAGCACGAGGTTCGCCGGCTCTTCCTTGTCCGGCTGCGTGTGCGGGCGGCTCGAGAGGATGTCAGGAAGAGGGCCGGCAACAATGAGGATAGCGGCGCATCGAGCTCAGTGAGCTAGCTTATAGTTATTGGTCCAGATGGCTCCAAATTGGGAACCGTCTGTAAAAATATCACAGACGGTTCCCAATCTGGAACCGACTGTACTACATTTTCTCAGACAGTTCCCAATCAGGAACCGTCTGTACTGTGCCGTTCTCAAACACGATTGTGAACAAGCGGGACGGCACAGTACAGACGGCTCGCAACAGGAACCGTCCGTACTAATATTACAGACGGTTCCAGTTGAGGAACCGGCTGTACTGTGCCGTTCGCCATCGTCCGTATTTTTTTCTCAGACGGTTTGTGTTTGGAGCCGTCGGTGATAGTTTCTGTGATTTTTGGAGATCGAACGATCGAAAAAGAATTTACACGGTACGCTAATGTATTTGAACAGAACACGGAAGGCAAATATTAATTGAAGTAGTAATAATACAAAGTACTATTAATTTTTACAAAGTAGTAATTAGTGCACTAATTCTTGTGCAAAAAAAACTATCTAATACAGTCTGCGCCTCTTGCTGGGCGGAGCCGAATGCGCCATCGTCGCTGTGGAGGCCGTGTCGTCACCGTCACCGCCGTCGCTGCCGTCATCGTCATCGGTGTCGTCACAGCCGTAGTCGTCGTCGGTGTCGTCCCAACCGTAGTCGTCGTCGATGCTGTCCTCCTAGCCATCCTCGGTGCAGTACCCGTGGGCGGCGGCGCCGGCGCCTTGCTGGTCGTCATCGCCATCGCCGCGGCGGCCGCCGCCGTCGTCGTCCTCGTCCTCGTCCTCGTCCTCGGTGTCGTCGTCGTCGTCGTCGGCCTCCTCGGCCTCCTCCTCCGACATCCACCAACCGCCGTCATCCGATCTCTACGGATGACTCGGCCAATCGGCGGACCGATTAGTCTCCTCGTCGGAGGAGAGCACATTCGACTTCGCCGCCGAGTCCTCGTCCCACGAGTAGTTGGATGGCCAACTAATTAGCGACGGTGCCGGACCCGTGTAGGGCGATGGGACGGGCGGCGGCACCGGTGAGGACGACAGCGGCACGCACGGCATGGCGGAGGAGAGAAGTGGGCAAGAGGGAATGGATTGGACGGAGGCCGGTGGAAGCGGAGTACTTAATACGTACGGAGAGGCGCCTGAGGGAGCGAAGCGACGTGAAGAGGAATATGAAGCCACGCACGCGAAACGAAGCGGCAGTTCCCAAGGTTGAAGACGAAGCGCACAGACGGTTCCCAGTTGGGAACCGCCAGCACTATGATCACAGTACAGACGGCTCCCAACTGGCACCATCTGTACTAATATCACAGACGGTTCCAGTTGGGAGCCATCTGCACTAGTACAGACGGTTTCCAATTGGTACCGTCTGTTCTAATATCACAGACGGTTCCACTTGGGAGCCGTCTATACTGGCAGAGATAGTACAGGAGGTTCCCAACTGGTACCGTCTGTAATAATATCAAAGACGGTTCCAGTTGGGAACCGTCTGTGATATCCCTCATATTACAGACGGCCCCTATTGGGAACCGTCTGTGATATTTGTACAGACGGTTCCTCATACGAATCGTCTGTACTCTAGTGCCCCCGCTTTTGCGTCATCGCTGGTAGTCATTTTCGCAGATGGTTCGCATTTGAAACCGTCTGTGATAAGAACTGTACAGACGGCTTAGAGTAGCCGCCTGTAAAGATGGTGTCCCGTTAAATGGAATATGTAGTAGTGATCGAGGAGAGGTCAAGAGTAGTCACTCATGTTGTACCACTGTTAGTCATTGTGGTTGTAACTCTCAGGCCTAACCCCACGTGGGACGACCACGCATGCTTAGGCTTTTGTCCCCGCTTCGTCCAACAGTGCTAACCCTTAACTGATATTTGAGCCATAAGCATTATATAGTAGTTAAGACATTTTGAACCTGGTAATGTGGTACTAAGGGATATGATATTAGTGTGATGACTCTGGCAGTCTGTGGTTTGTCCCTGGCTGCATTCTGTCATCGTTGTTACTTTGCCAATACCGCGACCCTTGTCGCACGTCCAACCTTTGCTGCCACGCCATAGTTTGTGTCACGTCATTGGTTACTCTGACCGCACCGGTCCTTCAAGGAGTTTTGGGGTGTGTAATAGACCCGGGGGCTCGAGTCCTTCTAATTCCCTAGTGGATCGGTCTCTGACAGCGCGATGAATGTAGCAAATTATATGAAAATCTTGATAGACGCCCTTTCTTTTCATGATGTGTTGGAAACCGTTGGGGGAAAAGTTGCATGCATGCATGTTTCTGTAGCAGTGCTCTAGCTATAAATAAACTTGAGTTTGTTTAAAGTTCGCCCAAAGTTTCAGTTGGAACATACTGCAGTGGCTTTTGCCCTCCTCACCTAATTATTGAATCATTCGACAATAACAAAATCGTAGTACTAGTAATACTAAATATCAAAGAGATTCCAAAGTGTGTTCTCTATTCTTTTCTGCTCTGGCAGTCATTTGTTTTCCCAGAAATGAATAATGCATGACGGGATGGTCTCATAAGCCCAGCCTTTGGCAGCTGGCACTGCGCATGAATCGCCAGTCACAAGACCGTGTCAGTACTCAGTACTCACTAAGTACGAAGTAACCAACCTTCAAAGTTTGCTTTCCACGTCTAGTATTGACCAACCTTCCAAGTTTGCTTTTCCCTATCTACGTTAGGTAATTCCATTCTATGTTGAGAAAATCTATTTCAGTAATTCCTTTTTTGGGGGAGAGAATTTTCGGTAACTCGTATCCGTAATCATAGGGTTCTGTATACAAATCTCCTCGATCGTGTCTTCTTATTTGGTCGTCATGGCTTTACTTCGTGCGCCTCCGCTCCAAGCAGAGCGTAATTACGCTTAGTAGCTTCTTGCACAATCCCATGTGCCGTCCATCGTAGAATTTAGCGGTGAACCGGAGGCTAAGTTTGCAACAAGGTTCCTCATACCATCCATCGTGGAATTTAGCGGTGGACCTGCGTACTTGAGAAGTTTCAGTGAACTAAGCTAGATGTTGGCACGATCAAACTGGCGAAAGCTGGTAATTGCGCGAGTTGATGAGCAATTGAGCATACAACCGTGCACATCGAGCCCATACCGAGTAGACTCTTCCTAGGTCCCCAGAACGACGTATCAAGCAATCGATTTACCGAGTAATTAGCAGTCACAATCACATATGGTACGATGATACGATCGAAGTCAGATATATTTCGATTAAACACCATCTTTTTTTTCCCCAAGGTCTTTCATTTCTGCTCGTACACACACGCTCGTCTGCCTGTGTCACTAGGTCAGGGATCGATCGATATGTTCCTGCTCAATGCATGGTAACTAGCTTGTCGATGATGGTGAGCAGAGCGCCAATCTATTGCAGAATGGGAGGGTGGCAGTAGGGCCCCTGAGCCAGCCGCCGGCGACCAGCCTGTTAACCGCCTCCGTCGGGTGGACACCGTCCCATGACACGTGGCTTGACGGGTTCGGGCAGGCCCTCGCGCCCTTCATGCCGCACCGGGCTTCGAACTGGTAGTTGTACTCGCCGCCGCCCGCCCCGCAGCACGCCGTCACACCGCTGCTAAAACCTGCACATCGGTATAGACATAAGTCGCCACCGCGTAAGAGAACCTTGCAACCTTGAAGAGCCTTGGAGTGTATGTGAAGTATGAGAATATGCGGCTCCTAATCTCACCATTTAGACTCTATATTAACCAATATATCTGTAAAAAATTGTTTTCATATATAATAGATTAAAATAGGAGTTATTTTGGATGCTTGGCAAGGTAAAGGGCTTTTTCAAAAAACTGTCAGTATAAGCCTTTGGGCTACACGAATTTGAGTAAGAGAGTTCAGTTCTTGTATTCTTGAAAGAGCTAGAGTAAGGGAAAAAGTGAGAGCCTTTTGATCCACCCAAATTAGTGAGAGTTAATTAGGGATTTGGAACTTCTCCTCCTTGTTGGCTTTCATCTTGTACTCGTTTCATCTCTATAGTGGAAGATTGCTCACCATCGTCCGTGGTTTTTTCCCTATAACAGGTTTCCACGTAAATCTTTGTGTCTCTCCTTGATTTGTATTATCTTTGTCCTATGTGTTGATTGGTTCATGAAGTTGTCTGCTATTGATACTATTAATTTGCTCAAGTTTGATGCTATTTGATTGAGTTGACACTTAAGGCATGACATATGAGTTCTTTCATATGTTGATAATTATATTGTGGTATTGATGTTAGTGAGCTATTCTTGCATGTATATCATCGTTATGATAGATTGGACAAGTTGTTATTGGTGAATTTGATGCTACGAAATTAGCTCACTGATTTTTTTTCGCTTCCCTACCGCTTTGTGCCCACATAAAGAGTGCGTGCACTCGTACGTACCGAAGCGTGCCGGGCCGTGGAGCATTTGGGCGACGTGGGTGTAGTAGTCGGCGTACATGATCCTCGCCGCCGATCCGTACCTGGACCGGAGGCCGGCGAGCCTGCTCTGGAGCAGCGAGTTGTGGTAGGTCGACAGGTCGTTTAGCGGCTTCAGGCACCCGTACTCGTCGTAGTCGGCTTCGTTCGTGCTCGGTATCATCGTCAGGTACAGAGCGAAGCACCCAATCGGCAGTGTCCCCGGGACGACGATGTCTGCCGCACCCAGCGCTATCAGTTTCTGCACAAGATCGATCAAGAACGTGTTAGTATTACTACCCCAAAAATCATTTTTGTTTGTTAATGTGTGTGATTAATAATAATAATTATTATTTTATTTTGTTGCCTCTACGCCGCTGGCGATATTGTCCACGATTTTCGGCGTGTAATTTCTCGCTTGATCCACGGTGAAGCCGAAGAACAGCATGGCGTTGTAGTCGTTCCCCCCGAGCGAGCCGAACACGAACAGGGACTTGGCCAGATAGGCCTTGCAACCTGACGAGCACTAGATAAGTATACGCGCATGCATGTGTATGTGACGGTGTGCATGGGTTTTCAGCTGTTCACTCACTCTGTGGGGTGCCGCAGATGGAAGGCAGCAACTCTCTGAACCACTGGATCTGCACGTTCATGGCGCCGTTATTCCAGATCGGGTAGCCGAGGCCGATGGACTTGAGGAAGTCGAAGTCGAGTGCCGTGCCGCCGACGATGGCCATGTTCGCGCCCTTGCGGAAGTTCGAGCCGTCCAGCTTGGACGGCGGGAGCAGCGGCAGCCCCAGCTCCTGCGCTGCATCGATTCGCCGTGCACGTACCCGAGGATTACTGGCACAACACATAATCTATATAGGATGAATCAGCAACAGCTTGTAAGTTCGTTAGATCGTACCGAGGAAGTCGACGACGAGGCGGCCGTCGGAACAGCGGCAGGTGGGGTGGCCAAAGTAGGTCATGCCGTAGGGCGGCTTGGCGAAGGTCAACAGGAGCTGCGCCGCCGTCGACTTGTTCACGCAGATGTTGCCGGTGTCCGCCAGCGAGTCGCCGAAGCTGAACATGGCGTTGTACCTCTCGGCGCCGCCGCAGGCGGCCAGCAGGAAGAGGCAGGCACCGAGGAGTCCGCCGGCGTCAACACGGACACGCCGAGCCATGGATCTTGCATGCATGTACTCTAGCCAACGTAGGTGACGAGTCCATGTACACGCGCGCGCGCATGTATATATCGCCACAGACGTACAGCCCGCCGCGCATTCCACGTGTGCGCGCTGAATGCTCATGGATTCCGTCAGAGTTTGCGACTCTGCAGCTTGCCATCTCCAGCTGAACAGGAGCTAGCCGATCCGGCCCGGGCGACCGCCGAACAACCACTTCGATATGATGAAACCCTCTCGGTTTAATGCCGGTTTGGACGCTTGCATGCTAGCTAGCGGCGTGCGTCCACGCTCATTTAACCGCGCGAGGGGGCGGCTCGCTAGCTTCCCGCCTAACAAGTTCGTCGTCTCTTCGGCACGATATCAATGGCGTCCGTCTTGGCGCGGTGACGGCGTGACGCCCCGTCGCGCGGTGGAGCTCAGCTGAATCGTGCGACCGACGTGAAGAATCTGAAGGCCTTCATGGGCCGGTAGGTGCAGTAGGCAAGGCGCTTTTGGGAGGCTGGGAGCTCACAGGCTCGCCTATGCGCCGCATGCGCGGCCTCCTTTTACGCGCCGCGCAGCCGGGTAGGTAGACTGCGGCCCGTTAAATGTTTGGTTTGCACGGGCTAGCCTGTTTGATCGGCCCACTAGCAGTGTGTTGAACCGGTTTTGTCTATTTTCTTGTGCTGTGTAACCAGCATGGTACTAACAAAGAAATATTATAACGTGCCTATGTTTCAACCTAGCACCTCATGTTTCCACCACGTGTTCCATCCAGCTAGCTAGCTTAGCTAACGTGATGTCAAATGGAAAGGTATTTCTCTAATCATTAAGGTCTTTTTGACGTGGAGCTTGGCGACTAGATAATTGTTGAACTTAGCTCGTGTGTTGAATATAGATGTTTATATATCTCAAATGAAGCGTCTAAAGGACTGATCTATTTGAAACATAATGAATCTGTATGATGGGATCCGCAAAAGAGCACCCTCTTGTATAAGGAAAAATAAAAAATGAGCAAGCAACATGCTAAACAATTCGCACCTATTATTGGAACAGAAAATAATAAGAAATCAGAGAACAAAACAAAAGTGATCAGAAAACATTGCACCACTATTCGGTGGGATAATTCACAAAAACTAATGAACCAAATAAATATTTCACAACAATTAATGGAACAAATAAAACTATTAAAATAATTCACAACTCTTAACAGAACAAAATTAAAAAAGACCAGAAGACCAATAAAAATACCCATGAAACACTAGATTGGGGGCGCGGCACCCGTGCCTCCGGATGGTGTTTCGGTGGGCTGCGCATTTTGCGGATAGATGGATTTACTGAAGTGGATTTGGAGTATTTGTGATACGTGGCCTCTCTTCCATACAGGGTTCATACTGTTTTATGATACGTCTTTTCAGTTTTATGAGTGCTGGGCTGTGCAAAAGGTTTATTTGGGTGTTGTATTCTTCGTGGACTCGTAGAAGCAGACTTGATAGGGTGGAGGGGGATCCTGTACGACCCGCTCCTCTCACGGGGGGCGCGGGAGAGGTCCGCCTAGCAGGGAGCCCATGCGGCCGGGCCACACGTACGACCCGGTCGTATAGGATTATTTTGGTGATAGGGTGCTGTTTTCAGAACTTTCGAAAAGCCAATCACGTAGTACATACATGTCATTCGCAGCTCATACCGATGGGGCTGGTCCACGGCTGGATCGCATCGCACTGATGCATGAGAAAGTGAAGAATACTTGTACCTCAAGAATTCTCAAGTTCCATAATTGAGCTTCAACAAACCATAAATTTTCAGAATACCAGAACTATGCCGCACAAAGTACAAACATATTTTGACCAATGGAAATAACGAACACGATGGAAGAGGGTAAGGACATTTTCACCCACATTAAATAAAGCCATCTTTGAACGGGATATCTCCATAATACTTCTACTTATTTCATGAATCTTAACAGTAATGAAATAAAAGAAAAGAAATGTCAAGATAAGGCAAGTAGTGTAGCCACAACGTGAAGTTGAGCAATGACTGTAGGTCCATAGATCTTGAAGTAGTAAGCTCAGTATTTGTGAAAAAGGTGCCTATCTCTGAATTAGAAGAAAGGTTATGTTAGCGTCTTAAGTTGGCAAGTACTATAAGCTAGCATCATGGCCATGTTTGCTTCCAGCCCTCGCCCATGCTAAAATATACTATTCAATAAAAAACGAATTTGGATTAATATAGCAATTGAAAATACAGCAAAGCAAAAAATGATTAACAAAAGCAATCAACAGAACAAAATGAAGGCATCATCATTATGAGTCGGCAAAACCAATCAATAAAAAAACCTAAACCTCCAGCAATCCTTTAGTTTCTTGATGCATATGCATGAAAGTCTATAAGTGCATTTTGACGCACAAAACAAAAGAGCAGCATCATTCTCTGTGTCTTTTCCACCTGCATTAATTACAACGTTATGTACCTGTCTTGTTAAGAACTCATCACTCCTAACTTAAATGCAAACGAAATATTGGTCACGATCTATAGCTCTTGCCTCATGGACACGGGAAGTTATTGATCATTAAGTATGACAACTTCTAGAACATGGACTGCTACATTAAACATTAACTGAATGAAGATAGTCATGGGAATACTTAATTTCCTAGTAAATCATGCACACAACTTGTTCAGCAAAATTTAGAAAAAAAGCTCACCTTACCACGTGCTGGATCCTTGAGTTTCAGCTATGGTCAACTGATTTTTGGTTCACATCGATCTGCAAACATATGTTACAAACCTAACATATCAGGTTAATCCAGACAGAAACAAAATGAGCACAAATTGCAAGGAAATGAACTAACCATTCTGTAACCACAAATAGTATCTGAACAATTCTATGAGCTCCGTCAGAACTCAGAAGCTAGGTCCAGCTGAAAAAAGAACAGTTGGAAAACACACCTAGACCTCTACAGTGGGCCTGCACTGGCAGCACCATAGATGGAACGTTTAGTTAGACAGATTGAGTAATATAGCCGCAGAAAGCTAAATATTCTTCCATTTCGAAAGCACTAAAATATCTAGAATAAAAGACAGTTAGCTCAATGAATCAAGTAGAAAGTAAAACTAACATGATTGCTGGCTCAACAAATTACCCAGACTAAAATTGACATGCAGTAAGATGCATCAGAATTGCATAATCGACTTAGTTTCTGTTAGTCAAAAAATCTATCCTTTACTACTGCTTTCTCTAAACAAGGCAAATTAACAGCTTTCTAAGAGCTTAACTACATCCATAGCAACTCGATGGCTTTCAAGTATTAAAGACTAACAATTAAGAAAGAGAGCTCAATGATGCAGTTTGTGGTATCCACTGCCCTCCTCTTTTCTTTGATCTGCATCAGTATTTCTTGATCTGTGAAGAGTCCAGCAGCAAGGAAAAGTAAGAAAATACCACAAAAGGAGATATAGAGGAACAAAAGAATACATCTGGGCAGCTGCCCATTATTTGAGTTGACTGTCAATCTTCTAGGGAAAAAGTAGGCTGTTTTCAGCAGGTTGGTTTCTCCATGCATTTTTTTGATCTTCTGGATAGGATCTTAGCCATCGAGCAGCATCAAAACATGCCATTATTTGGGACCTTTCTTCACGAAACATTCTTTGAAATATCTCACATTCTGATATTCCAGAAATGTTTTGAGTCATATCCGTCTTACAAACCTGTGCATAAAACATCATGGTTAGAGAGAATAAAATAGCAGGGCAAGGCATGACCACCGCAGCCGCTATGGCTTTGCCACCGGGACCTCCGAAATCGCTGGATGCCGCCATGGGAGGAGGTGGGCGGTCAGGATCTAGACTTTGTTTTTGTTATTTCTTTTGATTTTTTGGGTAAAGCTCACTGGGTTTGGTTAAAAGCTCATGAAATAGTGAAAAGTTTTTTGATGTGTTTGGTTGAAAGCTAACCAAGAAATAGTTGAAAACTTGATGATGTTTTGGTTGGAAGCTCATCGAAATAGGTCGAAAGCTTCGATGTTTTTCAGTTGAAAGTTTTGATAATTTTTTACTGAAAGCTCATTGAAAATAGTTAAAAGCTTTTGACGAAAGCTTGACAAATGTAGGTTAAAAGCTCATTAAAAGATAGTTGAAATTTTCTCTTTTTTCATATTTGTGTGCTTTCTTCCTCGGATCCCACGACGGCAGCCATGTCGTCGCTGGAGACAGGACGGCGACCGGACATGGATGAGTAGGGTTGGCTTCTAGAAAGGGAAAGCTCAATGGAATTTTAGATAGCGCGTGGTGTTCCGACAAATCCTATAAGCTATCTGAAAGTAACCGCTGGGGCGATTGATCGTAAATTATAAGTGTCCAAACCCTTCTATTTAGTCAAATTAAGGATCTACAAAATCAAAACAATATGGATATAACTGAAGACGCATAACAAAATTTACCTCTAGAGCCGCACTGCAGTGGGTTCAGTGGTTCCTGAACAGATAACGCCTATTATCTATGGACCGTGGCTTGCCATCTCAGACGGGCCTGCCCACGCCGGCTCGATGCGTCCAGCGGCGAGACGATGCAGCGACGGTGAGCGCGTCCCATCAGAAAAGCGGCACGCCCAATTCTCCTCCATGGCTCAAATGCTTCGAATGACAGCACCGGTTTTCTCGCGAAATCGTGGGCTGGTGTCAAAGAAAAAGACGGCTCCGAGCGCGCGCGGCTGGCTGAGTGCTGGCCTTCTTCGGGCCCAGCCCAGCCGCGCAGATGACATGACGCAAGCCCACCCCACCAGGGGATTTCCTTTCTGTTCAAGGCAGCAAGGTCGGTAATTCCGTAACAACTCGACTCGAACACGGTTAACCTACTAGCCATGGACAGAGTCCGATCCAGACACGGCCGACGCAGAGATCAATATAAGCACGCCCAGGGCGCCCTGCCCTAGGCATCACAAAACTCTCGTAGCATTCTCCGCGATAGTCTCAACTAGCCTTGCTGCTAGCTTGCCATCGCCGTCTTTGCGACCTTGCGGGTCTGCGAGATCCGTTAGGGCACTCTAGTCTGACCATGGGGAAGAGGAAGTCGATGCGTTCCAAGATGGCGCCGCGGAAGAAGACGGAGAAGTTGGAGACGGCCTTCTGCTGCCCATTCTGCAACCACGCCGGCAGCGTCGAGTGTAGCATCGACCTCAAGCTCATGGTTGCCGAGGCCGCCTGTTGCGTCTGCAAGGAGACCTACTCCACCGTGCCCCACGCGCTCACCGAGCCCATCGACGTCTACAGCGAGTGGATCGACGAGTGCGAGCGCGCCAATGAAGGCGTGGACGTCAGGAACTACAAGGGTAGCGACGATGATGCGTGATCGATCAGTACGTCGGAGTGCTAGGACAGCGGCAACGACGACGATGCGTGATTGTCTCGTTGTGTTTCTCAAGTTTGCCTAGCGTAGTCGGATAGTTGATTCGGCCTTGCGCCTCAAGTTTTTGTTGTTCGGCCGGAATTGCAGAGCAAACCAAGAACAGATGTAATCATGTATTGTAACAATTTTTTGCCATTTTTTGAGTTCAGCCTCGCAATAATAACGAGCAATTCATCTACATCTTGTTAATTACGATGAAGCTTCCAATTTTGCTCGTTCCAGCAAATTTGATCTTGCTTCTGCAACGACGCTGAATATGGTTGCCGTTTGCTTTGTTGCATGCCCATTAACTATCGCAGACGGGTTTAGAACTAAAAACTTCACTATATAAGCTAATCTTTAACCAACGTCCCTGCAAGGAGCATCGATCCATTCAACTTGAAATTGGAGGCTCAGGCCTTTGAGCCAAGCATAAGCAAATTGCTTCTCAGCTTGCAGCCTCCGTCGGGTGAATGCCACCAGGATAAGTCTACGGCTCGCCCCAAGCAGTAGTCGAGCCCCCATGGCACGTCTCACATTAGCGTCTAAGTTATTCTTTCCTCCTCCGGCTCCACAGCATGCAAAATTAAGCACCGATCGAATTTCTTAACAATGGTACATGTTATGTTATTCTAAAGGAAATAGAACATCCCCTTGTATCCAGGAGACGACGCGGGTGTGTGTGCGTTGTGTGATTATGTACATCCATATCGTACCTCTCACACATAAAAGGTACAAGGGTAGCACCAGAATTTGATATAGGAGAGTTTGATACAGAAATGATTCGGTGGTATCCTCGCAAAAAGAGTGATTTGGTGGTAACTGTCGGGTGTCTTAAGGGAAGAGACATGCATTTTATGCTGCAGTGCTATCGCAATTCAGGTGTTCTCGACTGATTCAGTCAACGTATTAGCACAGAAATGGTCATTCTAGACGGTTCAAAATCGAATTTTTTGAACATCTAGAATTATGTGTCATAGATAATCATATTTCATCTTAGATGGTTTTGAAACCGTCTGGGATTGACAAAGATTTCAATGGTTCTTTGCCTAGAACCATTTGGGATTTGCATTTTTACATTTTAAAAAAAATACCGGTGCCGCGGCCAGCAAGAGCCACTCTGACGCATCCACTGTCATGGCCACCGCAACTTAACGGTCCTCTTCCGCATGCCAGGCCTCGCCCACGACTACCGGCACCAAGGTGGACTCTAGCGCCTTGGACAACAGCAAGCGTCGGTAGACATCGCCATAGTTGAAGAGGAGCTAGCTGTGGACTCCGAAGGCCACCTGGCACCCGTCGTCTCGAGCTCCGAAGGTAGTCGTGAATCTTGATCAGATCTATAGGGACAAGGGGGCATGGTGAGGAAGCGAGGGGGAAAGGAGAGAAGGGAGACGGCTGAGATCAGATCTACAGGGACAAGATGTTGTAGATCATCCATGTACCCCCCAAAGTCGTCGTCACTAACACGGCCGTCAAGGTCTTGATCGCATGCGCGGAGCAGCTCTCGTGTGTAGTCCCCATTGTTGCTGTCGCCGCCAGTTTTTTAAATTCTGAGCAATTTTTTTAATAGGAAGGCAAAACCTGAAATCAACTAGAACACTTTGTATGTGTCGATCTAGACATTTCACGTCACATGTAATGTGCCTGCACAATTATGAAACAAATACACCTAATATGTGCCAGTAGATAAGTGTCGCATAATATCCTTAGCATCCTATGGCATCTACAAGTGTCAAGCATATCAAGGAAAGCAATTAACTAGAAGCGATGATCAATTGATCCACCGCATACTCCTTCATATAAATCGGTGATTACAGATAAAACGACTCTGAACAATCCTAACAAGAAAATATCTAGGTTGTTCGATCGTTTAAACTAATGGAGTACAATACCAACATGTTAGCTTGTTCTACAAAACTCTAGTTAGTCTATCTAACACCCTCCCTTAATCTAGACGTGATGCCATGTTTTTTTTATAGAACACATGGTGCCATGTTTAGATTGCTTCTAAATCCTGCGAATAGTGGTGTTGACAATGGCTTCATAAGCACATCAGCAAGTTGATCCTTCGTTGAGATGAATCTGACCTCCAGGGCTTTTTGAGCGACTCTTTCTTTAACAAAATGATAGTCAACTTCAATGTGCTTTGTTCGTGAATGAAATATTAGATTTGCCACCAGATACGTTGCACCAAGATTGTCGCATAATAGACACGGTGCTTTGCCAAGGGGAATTTCCAGCTCGCCAAGAAGTGCTTGCACCCAAATGATTTCGGTGGTTGCATTTGCTATGGACTTGTACTCCGCTTCTGTACTCGACCAAGAGACGGTGGGCTGTTTTTGCGAACTCCAAGCAACAAGGTTTGGTCCAAGAAAGACAGCATATTCCCCAGTCAAATCATCAGGACAGCACGCCCAATTGGCATTGGCAAAAGCACTAACAAGCGAGGACGGCGACTTGTGAAGCTATAGTCTGAATGCAGCTGTCCGGTATAGATACCGAAGGAATCTCTTAATTGCAGACCAATGCACATTACTAAGAGCCTAAAGATACTGGCACACTTTGTTAACGCGGTAGGCGATATCCGATTGAGTAACTGTCAAGTATTGTAGAGCCCCAACAAGTGCTTCGGTATCAGTTGCAGCTTCAGCCGGGAGTGGCACATCAATGCCCTTGGACAGCTTGTCAACAACAGCCATGGGAGTAGTCACTGTTTGGCGCTGAACATATTCGTCTTGTATAACAAATTAATGGTGTACTTGTGCTGGGAAAGCAAGAGGCCACCACCAAAAGGCTGCACTTCTATGCCAAGGAAGAAGCTGAGAGCACCAAGGTCCTTGATTGCAAACTCTACACGAAGTTGACAAAGAAGCCGATCGATTGCTGGCACGGACGAACTCAGAAGGATGATGTCGACATATATTAGCATATACATTACCACCCCACCTTGGTTGTAAATAAATAGTGAGACGTCGAACTTGGACGTGACAAAATCCACCTTTTGAAGTGTGGCACTCAGACGAGAGAGCTATGCCCATGGTGCTTGCTTCAAACCATAGAGATTTGTGCAGCTTGCAAAGGTGGTAGGAGTGACGTGAATCCTCATATCCCAAAGGCTGCTTCGTGTAAACGTCCTCTTGTAGCACCCCGTCTAAGAAAGCATTCTGTATGTTGAGTGGTCGAAGGTGCCAACCACAGGAGATTGCCAAAGACAGTAGAATACAGATGGTTGTAGATTTAAGCACCAGACTAAAAGTATCCACGAAATCAATCCCGTGACGCTGCTTGAAGCCCTTGGCATCCATACGCGCCTTGTGCCCACTAGTACAGAAATCATTTGTACAGACGGTTCGGAACCCCCGTGCGGGACGGTTTTTTGAACCGTCTGTATGAAAGAGTTTGTACAAATCAGTGAACCGTCTGTACAAATAGATTAGTACAGACTGCTCCCAACAAGAACCGTCTGCACTAATCGAATAGCACAGACGGTTCTAGTGTGGAACAGTCTGCACTACTAGATTTGTACGGACGGTTCTAGTTGAGAATCGTCTGTACTAATAGATTTGTGCAGACGGCTCCACGCCTAGAGCCGTCTGCACAAATCTTTTGAACAGTACCTCGAAACTGTTTGTACAGACGGTTCCAAATACGGAGCTGTCTGTACAAACGCTTTGGAGGTACTGTTCAAAGCATTTGTACAGACGGCTCTTGTAATAGAACCGTCTGTAAAAACCTTTGTACAGACGGTTCTATTCGTTGAGCCGTCTGTAGGCAGCAGTGCGGCGAGGCGACGGTGTTGTAGCCTGCTGCCGCGGCAGCACTGCGGCAGGGTGACGGTACTGCAGCCTGCTGCCGCGGCAGCAATGCGGCAGGGCGTATAGTCATTGATCTCAAATTTTTTCATTCACAAGCTAACATTAAATGTCATTCACGAACACAAAGTTGACAATTCATCGACAAATTACAAGACAAGTCATTCTTAGGGAGAAAAAACTCTTAAAGTCATGTGCAAATTTTGAGGACTATGAATTCTCCAGCCTCCTTCAACAGCTAGGATAGTATGAAACCTATTAACTGTTTTTGAACATACCGGATGCCCTCACTCTCGAGCTCATTTATAGAAAACTTAAATGTCTGCAGAAGGAAACTAAAACAGGTTAGACACAACGTCAGAACGATGAAAAGTGTAACTGAATATGGTGTAATGACACTAACCTCCGGATCTACCACACTAGAGCTAACGATCTGCAACATATATGTCACGACATAGTATCCACAGAGGTTGCTGCCCGGCGGCTGCTTGTGGTACTGCAGAAATCACGATTACGGGCAGGGTAAATTTAATTTTACCGAATACATACTAGAACGTGCGAGGTCATTATTCATAGGCGAGGGAGGAATTATTACCGGGAAATGAAATTGGTGGGTCGGTTCGGTTGCTGCGGTTTTTACAGGCCCCCCTGGAAACATACTTCTTGAACGCCCCGTTGAGCACCCTCGTCAAATTTGCGTACTTCTATGGTGGGTAGCCCCTGGAGTCGAAGTATTAAAGTTCACGTCAGCACCAAGGAGCATATCTGCACCTACTTCCTCCGCGCGGCCACAATCATCGTCTGCACCTACTTTCTCGTCATCTTCTCTCCTTTCGGTGACTTCGGGTTCTTTAACGATGCGAACGTCTTCGTGTAACATGTTCTGCTCCTCATCATGTTTGGTCTAACACGTGTAGTCCAGTTTGAAGCCCCTAATAATCACGTGCGCTTGGATCTGTAGGACTGACTTTTGTCCGAGAAATGATCTCTCATTTCTACAGTCGCAACAAGGACGATATATAAATTGAACACCCTTCTTCAACCTGTCCTCCTCGGTAGCTGTCAGAAAATTCATCACACCATCAAGGTACCCTTGGTTCATACGCGAATCGTACATCCACCCCCGATCCATCTTGCTACATGGGCTGCAGAACGAGTAAATTAATGTTAAATTGACCTAATAAAACAAAGACACCTAGCTTTTCATAGAAAAAAGGAGCTATCAAGGTAATGTTCATGTAATAAAGTTCATACGTAAATTAATCTAAAACACTTCATTTATGCATTTTTAGTAATATATAGACCCAACTATGCAAAACTCAAATAAAGTCAGTAGCTAATTATTTAAATATTCTAAGAAAGCAACATTTCTATATATGTCAAAATTTTATATGTTGATGCACGAATAAAATGAAGCCAGGATACAACATATATAAAAAGTTGAATTTTAGTGCAACATATATTATTTTTGGAGCTAGCATGATTTTTCTAAAAATCATACAACAATTTTTGGGTTTAAGGGCATTTTGGTCATTTTCAAAATTTTACAGCACTGTAACATTAACAAAAGTTATACCGTAAAATTCTACAGATTAAATGATGAATTTACAAAAAAGAATCACCTCATTTCGAGTTCGTATGAATTTTCTATGATTTTTAGAAGTTTAAAGCATTTTTAGCATTTTCTTGCTTTTTCTCACAAAATCAAAAATATGAAAAACTTTTGTTACTCAGCCTAACTTAGCCATTGAGCATGACAAGTGGGGTCCTCTGGCATATTAATTTTTCTTTTTCTTTTTCCTTCTCTCTATGATACATGGGTCCCACATTTCTTTTCTTTTTCCCAGCTAGCTGAATGGCACAGAGTGAGCTAGCTAGCTACCGATCGAGGGGACTCAATCATCTAGCATGGAATCGAGGGGGGTAGGACACGGGAAAGTTCTGTGGCTCACCGTGGAGCTATAGGAAGAGTCGGCTGACGCTGGGGAAGCCGGAGATCACGGCGGCGACGGCGAGCGGCGGCGGCAGCTCGGTGAGGTCGTCGGTGAGCAAGGTTTGCAGTGCCCCGAGCTTGATTCCTTCCAGCATGAGGTTCGCCAGCTCTTCCTAGTGCGGCTGCGTGTGTGGGCGGCTCGAGAGGAGGTCAGGAAGAGGGCCGGCGACAATGGCGATAGCGGTGAATCGAGCTGGGAGTGAGCTCATGTAGTTATTTGTACAGACGGCTCCAAGTCGGGAACCGTATGTACAAATAGCACAGACGGTTCCCAACCATTTTCTCAGACGGCTCCAAACGTGAACCGTCTGAGAAAATATCTACGCACGATGGTGAACAAGCGGGACGGCATAGTACAGACGGCTCCCAATAGGACCCGTCCGTACTAATATTACAGACGGTCCTAGTTGAGGAACTGTCTATATTGTGGCATCCGCGTGCGTAGATATTTTCTCAGACGGTTCGCGTTTGGAGTCGTCTGTGATAGTTTTTGTGATTTTTGGAGATCGAACGATCGGAACAGAACACGGTACGGAAGGCTAATATAGGTAATATTTGAAGACTAATTAATACAAAGTAGTACTAATTTTTACAAAGTAGTAATAATTAATGCACTAACTAACTATCTAATTCCTAAAAAAAACTAACTATCTAATTAAGTCGATGCCTCTTGCTGGGCGGGGCTGATCGCGCCGTCGTCGCCGTGGAGGCCATCGTCACCGTGGAGGCAGCGTCATCGCCGACACTGCCATCGCTGCCGTCGTCGTCGTCCCAGCCGTCGTCGTCCTCGGTTGTGTCCTCCCAGCCGTCCTCCGTACAGTACCCGTGGGCGGCGGCGGCGCCCTGCTGGTCCTGCTGCTCTAGACCGCCGCCGCCATCCTCATCCTTATCGTCGTCGTCGTCGTCTTCGTCCTCCTCCTTGTCGGCCTCATTAGTCTCCTCCTCTGACATCCAATCGGCGTCATCGGAGGTCGACGGACTCCAATCGGCGGCGGAGCGGTTAGTCTCCTCGTCGGAGGAGATCACCTTCATCGCCGGCGAGTCCTCGTTGGACGAGTAGTTGGATAGCCAACTAATTGGTGACGGCGGACCCGCGGAGGGCGATGGGACGGGCAACAGCGGTGATGACGATGGCACACTCGCCATTGCGGAGGAGAGAAGGAGCAGGAGGGGAATGGATTGGGCGGAGGTGGAAGCGGAGTATTTGTTTGGAAGAGGCGGAGGGAGTGAAACGACGTGAAGAGGAATATGAAGCGTCGACGCGCGCGAAGACGAAGCGGCAGTTCCGCACGGGAATCGGAGGTTGAAGACGAGCCGACTAAAAATATCTAGCACAGACGGCTCCCAGTTAGGAACCGTCTGTACTAATAGCACAGACGGCCCCAGTTGGGAACCACCTGTACTATCCCTCACAGTGCAGACGGTTCCCAACTGGGACCGTCTGTATCACAGACGGTCCCAGTTGGGAACCGTCTGCACTGTGAGGGATAGTACAGACGGTTCCCAACTCGTACCGTCTGTACTGTGAGGGATAGTACAGACGGTTCCCAACTGGTACCGTCTGTACTAATATCACGGATGGTCCTAGTTGAAAACCGTCTATGCTATCCTTCGCAGTGCAGATGGTCCCAGTTGTGAACCATCTGTGCAATTTGTACAGACGGTTCCTATGAGGAGCCGTTTGTACTGTAGCATCCCGCTTGTGCGCCATCGCTGGTAGTCATTTTCTCAGACGGTTCACGTTTGGAACCGTCTGTGATAAGCACTGTACAGATGCCTCCGTGTTGCCGTCTGTACAGGTGGCGTCCCGTTAAATGGAATCTGTAGTAGTGGCCGATCGATTGTGCCGTTTGGCTTTTTGCTTGAGCTTGAAGACCCACTTGCAGTCGATAACATTGATGCCGCATAGTGGGGGGAACCCAGTGCTAGGTCTGATTGCGTTGGAGAGCAGCGAAATCACCATCCATGGTGGTGTGTCATCGGGAATCCTGCATGGCCATGATGTGAGACGTCGACTCCTCCTCGGCCACAATGTGTACAGTACTCACATAGGTGACCGTGCCATCAACGCGCTGGAAGGGGTTCACAATATTATTTTGGAGCCTGGTACGCATCGAATGTTGGCGCGGCTCATCCTAGAATTTGACAGGCATGCTAGCCTGAGCAAGAAGACCTAACCTAGTTTCGATAATGTGTCAATGTTTTCTCCCAGCAGAGCCATTTTGCTAATGTGTACAAGGATAAGAAATCCTATGTTCGATGCCAATGGAATCAAAGTATTTGTGAAGTTTGTGATATTCTCCTCCCCAAACAGATTGAAAATACTTAATATTTTTGTCAAGAATTCTTTCAACATGTGTTTGAAATTGCATGAAAATACGCTCAACATCAGATTTAGCACGAAGTAAATAAATCCATGTAAATTTACTAAACTCATCGATAAATGAAACATAGCACCCGTATCCTCCTGTAGAGTGGATAGCTGCGCCCCATACATCGGAGTATACAAGTTCTAGGGGGGAGGTTGACACATGAGTTGAAGACGAATAGGGTAACTAGTGACTCTTTGCCCATTGGCATGCATCACAGACAGATGTGGCCAAAGACCTAAGAACAAGCAATTTATTAAGAAGCAAAATAGACTCTACTACTTGGGGAGATGGATGGCCGAAACGTTTGTGCCATGGCTCCTTTCTTATTCTGGAACTCATAAAAGCAGCAGTGGTGGATGGGATAAAGGCCATCTTTGCATCTACTGCTAAATACTGGTTTCCTCGACACCTGATCCTAGAAAATAAAATAATCAGGATGAAATTCAAGAAAGACATTGTTATCATGAGTAAGCTTGTGAACAGAAACAAGATTATGAAAAATTGTGGAACATCCAGAGCATTCTTAAGAACAAGAGTACGCTTGGCAGGAGTATTAATAGAACAATGATCAGTGTGAGAAATGCACAAACCTGCTCCATTGCCAACCTGAATTGATCCTGCCCGTGGTACTTTTGTTGGACGGATAGGCGATCTAGGTCACTAATGATGTGATCTGTCGCGCCCGTGTCAGTGTACCAATTCGAATCAACTTGATACGATGGCATCATGGCAGCAACAGCAGGAGAGTGATCTATCGCTTGGTACGAGTGATCAAACCGTGGTAGCACTTTGCAACAACGTGTTTGCCACATAGTTGGTGATGAGGACATCCCTAACATCGATACAAGCAAACCTCCACCATTACCTGCTGACCAAGCTTGTCAAATTGATATACAGGGTCAAGTGACAAGAGCTCGTGCATGCCAACTTAATTATCAGGTACTCTCGTTCCTAAGTACTAATGTTATAACTGATAAGAACTTGGTACTGCCCTCATGTGTTGATTTACTTATGCTCAGGAATAATGGAGTTGGAGATTGGACAAGAGAGAACCCAAGAATGCTTCATGACAGCAAGGGATACAACAGGACTTAGAAGAATTTCAAGACTTGGCTATGTACTACCTAGCTTCTCTGCTATGTATCGCCTAGTTGAACTGCCATGTACTGCTTTGTCGTACTATCTAGCAACTTGTACATGTACTGCCTAGTTGGCTTAACATGTACTGCCTAGCCAATTGTACATGTACTACCTAGCTGGCTTTACACGTACTGTCAAACATGAGTTCAAGTCTGAGTCCAGTTTGGGTTAAGGTTTAGGTGGGGCTCCCAAGCGTCTATATATAGTAATCGTAGCCCCCCAAATCAGACTTGGCTTCAATTGAGTATTGCTTAACTACCGCTACAATTTCATATCTACCAGTTGTGTACGACTACTACATTGTAAGATCTCCATTGGAATCCCAAATCCTCCCTACGCCAAATTTGTATTAGCAATTTCATATTGCAATTACTTGAGTTCTTGCCTATTCTTCGATTGCTTATAGAAACTCAAATCTCATTGTTCAGGTTGATCGTGCCTATGGCAAGATCAATAACCATCGGAGATTGGTTTAGCGATTACTGAGGCGTATCGTCTAGTATGGTATAGTCGGATTGTCAAGGTCAAGCTTCACCTAATCGGTAGCTACCACCCTTTCATCAAAAGATCGGGCCACCATCACATCAGTTGGCACTTTACTTTTGGTTTGCCACTACCCTGGTTCGCTCCTTGATTTCCTTTGCCATGATACTTCCCTTTGTTCTTTCTTCCGCCCCCACCCTGATTTGAACCAGCCATCTGGTTTTGTGGATGACCAGCAAAGTTGATTCAAGGGCCAGATGCACCAAGTTGGACCTGAAGTGGAGAGACGTTTTGTTCTTGGCGATGTTCATAACACAGGAGGTGAGAGTAGACCTCATCAAGAGACATCTCACCCTGCACGTGTTGTGAGGGACATGACCAGAGGATCATACTCCGGTCCGAGCCCTGCTAGGATATATGAGAAGATCTCGTCATCACGCAGAGGCATCCCAATAGCGGCTAAAGTGTCAGCTAAGGTTTTCATCTGGTCAAATTAGTTGGACACCAAGAGCCCCGTCTTCTTCAGGTTGGCGAGCTGCATGCGGATCTGCACCACATGCGCCTTCGATCGAGACTTAAATAAGCGTTCCAATGTTGTCCAGGCCTCTTTCGCCGAAGTGGTCATCATGACATGGTGAAGGATCCCCTCGGTGAGAGAGAGAAGGATCCCGCTCAGCAGTTGTTGATCCTGACGGTACCAGGTCTGGTACACTGGGTTGATGACTTGAGTGGCTGTATTGCTGGTGCCCTAAGTGATCGTCTTCGGTGGGGGCGCAGTGGTGCTGTCGAGGTACCCCATGAGATCATTGGAGCAAAGGTGCGGAAGAAAATGCGCCTTCCATAGGAGGTAGTTGTCCTGCACAAGCTTCACGGTCACGATCTGGGTCATGGCGATAGCAGGAGAGGAGGAAGATGAACTCATGATGGCAGTCGTGAGAGAGCTTGGAAGAGTAGGAGGTGTAGCGGAATTGACATATGTCTATAGCTCTAATACCATATCAAGGAAAGCAATTAGCCGGAAGCGATGATCAATTGATCCACCCTATACTCTTTTATATAAATCAGTGATTACAGATGTAACGACTCTGAACAATCCTAAGAAAATATCTAGGTTATTCAATCGTTTAAACTAATGGAGTACAATATCAAGACGTTATATTGCTCTACAAGAATCTAGTTAGTCTATCTAACAGAGCATACCAAATGCCAGCTAAACCACATGAACACGCAGTAGCTGAAAAACGAGCGGGACAATAATTAGCGCGTGGCAAAAAATGTGAAAATTCCCCAGTCCCAAAGTTAACCTAGCTAGCCTTTCTCCCCCAAACCAATCCTACAACCTCCTTTCACCTTGCCATCAACACCTAGTGCCTGCCCCTCAATGCTCCATCTCCACCACTTAACCCCATCGTCGGCGGCCTCCCACCCTTCACCCCCGCAGCTTGCCACACCATGCAATCACCCAACCAACGCATAGCTGCCCTTTTGCCGGTGCGCGCTCCATTACCTCACCCCTGCTACCTCTTCCTCACCAATCCATTGCCACCTAGGAGGTTCCCCCTTGCCGACGAGCTCCCTGACCTCGCCATCGCCATGTAGCAAGCTCCCCATTGCTGGCATCCTCGCTCACCCCACACCTGCTGCCTCCCCCTCACTTCGCTCGCATCACCCAGCAAGTTCCCATCACCTCTCCCTAAGCTCGGCCCCGCTGCCTCTTCCTCAACTTGCCCTCGTCAAAGCCTCCCACTAGCAGCCTGGTTGCCGGTGTCCACAAGAAGCCCCATCTTTGCTGAGTTTATTGACTCTAGTTTTGAGTTGTTTCGATGTTTTATTTTGTTTTTGGGTTTTCTCTGATACTCAGAAATCATCGAAATCCAATGAAATCCCCCACTGACTCGTTGCAATTTTACCGAGATAGATACAATTTTTTTTATGTACCGTGAGGACCAATATTAGTACTTATCAGATAGGGTGTCACATGCTTTGGCTAAATTTGCTTTTGTTTAATTTGCATTGTGGCCAGGTTCTGCTATTTATGTGAAGAAATGAGATCTTGTTTAGCTATGGTTATTCTCAAACACTATAATTTTGTACTAGTACATTAGATTTGGCAGCTTGAACTCTGCAACTGCAGCTCAAGTTTAACAGAAAACTAGTCTCCTACGTTGTATCCACATGGCATTACTACTTCACATTTCCATTTCCGAATTGGTGCTTCACATTACTAACTGCTGTAAAGAATATTTTCTAGTTCGGAATACTACATCCCATGCGCCATTTTTGGTGTTCCATCAGAATTGAAACAAATGAGACAAAAAGAGAAGCCAAGACACGAAATGTTCTACCAGTTCTTAAAACAAATGTTGTGCCGAATGTTGTTGATCTAACCCAACATCTACCAGAAGTGCAGAGTTGGGAAAAGCAGGCCCAAACGGAAGTTACATCCCGAACCAACTAAAGAAGGCACAAATGAAAAGAAAATGACAGTTTTCCCGTTAGCAAACACGTCTACCAGAATGCTACACGTGTCTGTTCGCAACGTTTGGGATGCCATGCAGGCCTTCCAAACCTCGTGCACATGGAACGAGTGCCGCCGCCGCTTACCAAAGTTGAAGACGTTGCTGACGAACCGTAGCTCCACAGCCACCAGTGAGTCCGAGAAGCACCCAAATGTTGGGCCTTCGACCAATCCTCGTTAGCTAGGATTTGGAGGTTGACGATCTCGTTGACACTATCACTATTGAGGGTGAGCATGCATCAGGTGATGATGCAGCGCCCCTGATATGGGCAGAGACCACCATTCGTAGGCCCAAGCTTCACCACCTAGCTTAGTATGAGAACATCGTGCCCATGAATCACCAAGCGGGCCTTCGAGGGGAGGTTGAGATGGGCAACGGTGGCTGCACGATGAGGTCTAGGACTGAGGCCGGCCTTGTACCAATGCGCAAGCACAACATCACCAGTACGAGGAGGAGTGAACGCCAACGATAAAGAAATTGACCTCTACATCAGCCTCAGACCGGCTTGTTTGCACCACAGAGGGATCACAACTGAAGAGCTACACCAAGATTGCCAGAGAAAGCAAATTTGGATGATCAAATCTGTTGATTGAACCAAGCTAGAAAAAGGACAAAGATCTTTATTTGTGTCTAAAGAAAGAGGATTACAAAGCATAGAGGTGGTATAGGTCGCCATCACCGTGGCCACTCCGTCAGGAATGAAATGAAGCGGCAACAGGTAGGGTAGCAGGTCTCCTAGATCTAGATCTAAGAGAGCTAGTCTATTGAAGCGCACCTGAACCGGAAGAACATGGGCGCTGATCTCCATCATGTCGTCCCCGTACCGAGCTGGAGCGTTGGCACAAGGATGTAGAGGCGGTGGTGGTGGCGAAAGAGCAGCAATGATGGTCAACCAAGCGTGCTAAAGACAGAACTAAGCGACCTACAACATAATATACATACTTAAGAAGGGGATCGGCACCCCCTCTTCGGCCAACCGAGCTATCATACAGAAGAGGGGGAGAGGAGGCAGCGAGGGAAGTAGAGAGAGGAAGATAGGAGTGGTATCACAAGGAGGACATATCGGGTGCTCCCACTCTTTGGTATGCACCGGGTACTCCCAAGCACAAAACACCTCTTATGTAAGTCTTGAAAAATTCCATAAGAAATTTATCACATAGATTTCAAATACAAATTTGATTCATAGATAGAGAAACAAAAAAATATAAATCCAATGCTGATAGTGATAATGTGCCAAATTCACGGTCCAATTTGAATAAGCTACTATTCATATTTGAATTTGCCATTTTGTTTCTTGAGTTGTGTATCGAGTTTGGATTTGAAATTTTATGGAATGGTAGACAAATGTTGTATTTATATGATGGATTTTTTATGGAACTTTTTACCATTTTTATATAGATAATGGAGGTGGATGCACCAGGTGCACACCAAAGATGGGAGCACCCGATATGTCCTCGAATCGCAGGAGCACCAGGAGAGAGACAAACCCCTCACATGCAAAGTAGTTTCACGACTGCCACGTTCGGGGGACATTAAATACATATTATTTGAAACTTGTTTGGTTTGGGCACCGGATGAATTTTGAAAACAAGATCTTGGAGGACGAGATGATCTCATTGTCCATTTGTGGACAAACTATATTAAAAATGCCACTTTCAATGGCAAGCTCAGGATTTTGTGGATATGTATTCCAAAAAAAAAGTTATTCAATGTGTTCAGAATAGCAAAAGTTAAAAGAGAATGGCAAATGCGAGCCAGATCTGAAAAGAAACCATCAATATTTTTGCAACACTTAATTAAAATCTCATATATTCATATATTTTAACATCATGAGATCTTTTGCATATTTGCGCCTCTAAAAGAGTTGGAGGGCTAATATAACCAAAATATTATGCATCCTATTTGTTTTTATGTGAGTCACATTATTGTAATTGTTTACACACAAAATTACAAGTGCACAATATGTTAAGCATATAAATGTGTGATTTTCTTTTGTCCCTTCAGGGACAAAAAAAATGTGATTTTTATTTATTTATTTATTTATTTTCTAGCCATGTGTACGGAATCTTAAGCTCGATGAACATGTAAAAACAAGAAAATAGTTGTGTCCATATATGTGATATCAATAATGTTACGATAGAATTGAAAGAAAAGAAATAAAGATAGAAAGACTAAAGAAAGAAAAAAGAAGATGAAAAAAAGGGTTTGTACCCAAGATCTACTTACAAGTGCCAACCATTGAGCTATTGCTTCTTAGCAGCCTAAATTGGGTTGCCTTCTTTTTATATACATACTAAACTTAGCAATATATATATGTTTGAATTATGATGGGCCCGTCTCAGGCCACTTTGCTGGAGTCGACTCTCGTCTCTCGGTGCAAACCCTGGTAATTTTGGATGCTAGCATCGTGTTGGACGGTGCACGGTCCGTTGCAAACTTGCGCTCGCACCCAAACCAATTGGGCACAGCCTGGCTCGGCTCAACCAACGCCCCACATCTGGCACCAGTACACGAACACAAGCAAACGGACGAGGCCGTGGCTGCGGCATCCGCCCCGCTCCCCCGGCTCCGATCTGACGCGCGTCGCCTTCCCCGCCGCCGCAGCGCCGCTGCCGCCGTCTCGTACCCCCGCGCCGCAGCACGCAGCCTCGAGGCCTGCCCACACGCGGGAGCAAGCACGCGCCCTGAGGAGTATAGCCGGCCGCCGCAGCCATGCCCAGCTCGCCCAAGGTGTTCTCCTACGCCTCCCCCTCCTCCCGCCGCGCCTCGCTCCGCCGCCTCCTCTCCTCGCCTGCCTTCTCCGCCGCCTGCCTCCTCTTCGGCCTCGCTGGGTTCCTCGCCGCCGCGGTCTCCCTCTCCCGGGCGCCGGCCGACGCGGCGCGCGGCCGCTGCCCCGATTCCTCGCGCCCACTCTCCGTCTCCGTCGCGTGGGACAGGCTGCCCGGAGATGCCACGGGGGCCTCCGCCGTGTTGCCTGCGGCCCTCGCCACGGGATCGCGCGGTAGGCACAAGGTGATGGCCTTCGTCGGGATCTTCACCGGGTTCGGCTCCGTCGGGCGGCGCCGTGCGCTGAGGCAGACGTGGCTCCCCGCTGATCGGCAAGGTCTCCTTCGGTTAGTCGTTGGTATCACACCTTTCTAGCTCATGTTCGCTTTTATTGCTCGAGATCTAGCTATATAGTTTACTGTTGAACTGTTGATTTGGTTGGTTACCCAATAAGTCGACTTGTTGCGAACATGTAATTACTGATAAGAATTGTGTAAGCAGTTTCCTTTTGTTCATTTCTCTGCTCTAGATGTCACTATGATTTATTCAAATCTTCATCCATTGGCTATTAATTCTCAGGCACTTGGTTAGTCAGGAGGCAAAAGGCACTTACATAAGTGATTGCTGGTCAAATTATTCATCCATAAAGAAAGATCACCCTATGGACCATATGGATTTGGTAGTAAACTTGTTTCTAAATTTGCTCCTTGTTTGGTACAAGACTCGCTAATTCTTCTGCACTTGTGGTATTTTTAGGAATTCCTGTGAGTGGTTTTAGTGGAATCATGCTACTATTTTATGACAATGGGTTGATCCTACTGAATTGTTAGACTTTGTCTTACTAGGCACTGGCACTGATAAGTGATGATTCATGAGTTCAAACTGTAATGTGCATGAAGTTGGGCAATCTATTGAATGCATAGGTACAGGAAATTTGTAGATTCAAAAGTTGTCTTCTGGTGACAAACCAGCCCCCAGCTCTGTTAGATGCAAGCGTTGACATTTTGTTTTGGTTTCACTCTGTACGCGTCTTTTTTTGTCCAAAAATTCCAATCATGCTTGATCATAATCACTACCTCTTGTTTTGATTTGGTTTCCATCTGGTGATGATGTTGGCTAACTGCCCTTACAATGGTTGACTTTTGGTTCACTTTATTTCAGATTGGAGGAAGCTACTGGCCTGGCATTCAGATTTGTGATCGGGAAAAGCAATGACAAGTCTAAGATGACAGCTCTTGAAAGAGAGGTTGAAGAATATGATGATTTTGTGCTTTTAGATCTTGAGGAGGAGTATAGCAGGCTTCCATACAAAACGTAAATAGTAGAACTACTATCATATGATTATGCTGTTTCTTTTTATGGACACTGATTTAGTCTTATATTTTAGGTTAGCTTTCTTCAAGGCCGCCTATGCATTGTTCGATTCTGACTTCTATGTGAAAGCTGATGATGACATTTACTTGAGACCGGGCGAGTAACAAACTAACAATATCCAAGATATCCTCTTAGTGACTTTGACCAACATACATTCTTTCGTTTTGAAAGGTTGGCACTTCCCTCACCAATTTATATTCTGCAGATAGACTTTCCTTGCTTTTGGCTAAGGAACGTTCACATACACAAACATACATTGGATGCATGAAGAAGGGGCCTGTTTTTACTGATCCAAAGTTGAAATGGTTAGTTCTGTCATTTGGTGTTATATGATGTAATGAGCTTCTTTTTTTTTCACGATAAAGCTTTTCCTTGGGAAATTGAAATAAATGTCTAACTCTAAAAAGAAATACATACAATGTCACGCTAACTATATGGAAAGTAGCTAATAGAACAAAACTAGATCTAGAAGTGATTTTTTTTCTTTCTGCAGCATAAAAGTAGCATCTCAAAAACATTTGAGTTTAGCACTGCATAACACAAGGACCAAAAATAACTACGTTCAAGATCCCTAATAGAATTGTCATATTTTATTGCCTGAAACCGCAATTGTTGGCATTGTCTGATGAGCTAAGTATGGTGACCACAATGATCCCTGTTTCACCTATAATTGTGTCTCTGCATTATTTGCACCATTTCCTGCTTTACATTATAGGATGTATGGAAGTAGTGGGGTTCACAAGGATTGGTCTAGTTGGTGAAATTTGCTGTAAGGGCCAATCTTTTTTGTATATTCAGTGCTGATAACCCTTAGGATTGGTCAATTTGGCCTAGTACTTTGATATCCGGATGTTTTTTCATAAAGTTAAGTTGTGAACTACCCTACATATGTGATGTCTGGAGCAAACAATTGGGCTAGAGGATTGGATGGGAAATGTAAGGCTTAGCATGGAATGAGTTACTGAATCATTTATGAGAGGTTAATGCACCTGTATTCTGAATTCCTGACAACTAATGCCAGATTCAACATGTGATCAGTGTTGGTCTGGGATCAAAGAAAATTCATATTCGCTATCCTTTACTGGCTATGCATTCTGTCAAGTGCTATTCCCTTCAGTCCAATATAGCTGTCACATTTCTATCTGTTTGGCAAATCTTTCTAACATTGATCACTGGTATATTTTTAAATGTCTAGATCAACTATGAGATAATGTGCCAGTATAAGTAGTAAAAAGTACTCCCAGCATTTTTTTAATTAACACAATATGGTGAAATTACTTGTCGTCGTAGTTGGATCTTGGACACCACGCACAATAAGAAAATAAGTATATTGGACTGAAGGGAGTACAGTATAGGGTTTAAGGAAAGCATTCAGTGCAATTTAAAATCCTTAAAGCAACCAAGCTGGGTCAAGCTGACACACTCTTGTGATCCTAGAATGCAGAAGTTGATGTAAGTCACGATCTGAGTTTACCTTCTGCATTCAGTTTATGAACCTACCCCACTCCTATAAGATTTCCAATATTTTCTATACAGTTACAGTTTCAAACAATTAAGACAAAGTTTTTCATTCACCCTTACAGGGCAGTAATCAGACAAGCAATTATTACAACCTAGGCATGCTTGATCTGTAGTGCCAAATATAATCAGGTCAAATATGCAGAGAACTATCCACCAGAAAATTACACATGATTACAAAGAACTTGCAACTCGAGGAACCCACTTGTGGATGGAAATAATTTGTATTTACTTACAGTCAATGGCTATGCTTCTTGGAGCATTAAGGTCCAGCTTAAGTTGCCAAGTTGCCATACATTGCTGTCAGAAAAAACCGTTTTACATCATCTGTTGGCACAAGCCTTATCGTCTAATCGGCCGTAGCCATAGGAGCCCTAAGTGATGCTGGACGAAGTTTGACAGTAATCTCAGTCTCGATTATTTGAGGGAAATTAAGGAGTTTGTTAGTTCTCAGTGGATGTGGTATGTGCTGCCTAGCATGGACATGTATGTGATAGCCTGGAGAAAGTTGGTTATGCATGGATATATACTAATCCACCTTGACAAGAAGTTTTATCATTCAAGATAGTGAGTTGCTATCATACATATGTAAGGTGTTGTTATGAGCAAAAGGTGAATGCACAGCCCAAATATTGCTTTTCCGAGTATGCATAACTGAAATCTCTCTTATTTAGCTCAAGGAATGAAACTAGCCTATTTGAATTAGGCTCGACTGCGATTGGCTAGCTAGCCCACTACATGGTCGATATGGGTAAATGGCCAAACATGGATGGAATCAACATATGTGTTTGAGGGTATTGTGTCGTCAGTTCCTAAACCTGCATATATGTATTACTTAAGCTGGTAAACTTGCAATTTGATACGATCTTATCTCTAAACTTTCATAGTTGTATCACTTAGATTCCTAACCTTGCAATTATCTCTGAAGTTACACAATATCATTTCCTCCACTACTGACACCCTTGCAGAAGTTGTAGTAGTACTGTAGTAGTGTAAAGCCATATGTGCATGGTATATTAAGATGTGCCAAATACGAGATCAATACTTGGCGAACCTTTTGCTCAGGATTGAGAAAAAAAATGGATAAAAATTGTGTGGTTATGATTGTGCCTAAATGGTTACGATCCTGCTCTTTTAACAAATGCAGGTATGAGCCACAGTCCTACCTACTTGGATCGGAATATTTCCTTCATGCATATGGGCCCATTTATGCTTTATCAGCTGATGTGGTGGCAAGCTTGGTAGCTTTGAGAAACAACAGGTGAGCCACAGTCCACATTCTACCATCTTATTGTGAAACTAGCAGTCCCAAACTTGCCATCTTGCACAACTGTTTTTTAGTTGTACCAGCAAATATTCTATTCTTTTGTCTTATGTGTATAGTGGTACCAAGAGAACATTAGTTCAGTGCCATAGGAAGTCGTATAATTGGAAATTACATTGAATGTGAGGCTGACTAGTGGTCCCTAGGGCTGCATGTTAGTGACACATCAATGGTATTTTCCAACTTGAATGATCTTTGCAATTATACAGAGCTATGTGCCCCTAGTACCAATTAGTCATGCTAACCCATATACTAACTGCCAAGAAGTTGGATTGACTGGTATTACTGGGTTACATATAGTCACAAATCTCCAGCTAAGTGTCCTACTACTTGACAATTGTGCTTAAAACATCTTTCCTTCTTTAGTGTCAGCTTGAAATTGAAAAAAATTGTTGGTGTGGAACATTCCTACTACAGGCTGAAATATTTGAGATACGTTGTTGATAGACAAATTCCCTTATGCTGAAAGCATATGCCAAGTCGTGAAACTTATACCTGACATGGATAGGGCTTGTGGTCATGTCTCTTTCATCTTTAACTAAATGATGTAGCTAGTCAAGCTTTCGCTTGATGTAGCTAGTCAAGCTTTCGCTTTCCTATGGCTGGTCAAGTTAGAGGCTTAGAGCTATGATAAAGACTGGTAATTGACTATATTGAAATAAGAAATCATTTAGCCTAAAGTAGAAAGGCTACACAGATGTAGTAAGGGAATTGACAGTTTCTAGCTTAAGAAATTCAGAGATGTTGTGAAGCTTCAGTTTTCTCACATAGAAAAACTATCTCGTTTGCATCATTGTTGAACCTGAATTTGAATCATGTTAATCTGTTTGTTTAATAGATTCTTATGTATGTTTGTCCAGTTTCCGAATGTTCAGCAATGAGGATGTTACTATTGGATCCTGGATGCTTGCTATGAATGTCAACCACGAGAACACACATGCTCTTTGTGAACCTGAGTGCACAGAGTCCTCAATTGCTGTTTGGGATATTCCAAAATGCTCAGGTTATTTCCTTTCTTACTTTTTATCTCGGGTTGAGTTTATTAAAGCGGAAATGGTTGGTGAAATATGGATTTTCACATTCATATTTTTTATTCTCCCCTCTGCACAATTCTGTATTGCCATTGTACATTACTTTGATCAACTGCAACATCATGTACCCAAAAGTTTGTAAAAACCAATAACACTAACCTGTAGAAAGGTTCTACGGTAAACTAGTCTCATGTTAGTTAGTCCGACCAAAATAGGTACTACATGAATAAATTTGAGGGATGTGTTTATGGAGATTATAGAATCATAGAAGCAGATTGTGGTAGTCTTTCTGGTTAAACCGTTAGAAATGCAAACTGTGTCCGGCTTCAACCTTCAACATTTACCTATGCAAAGATCTAACCTCTGCAGACCAAGCCAGTGCATGCTAACAATTCCTAATCTGTCACCCAGGGCTATGTCACCCAGAGGTTAAGATGCTAGAGCTTCATCGAAGAAAAGAATGCACAGGTGGTCCAGCTGAGGTGTCTGAATCTGATGACGGGTGAATTTTCATTTGGACACGGAACAATGGACCAGGTGACATGATCAAAGAATGGTTGACCTCTGCCTTCTCAATAGATTTTTGGAGTACGTATTCCTTGAATTTATCAAGCGCAATCGTTGGCAGGACACTGTTGAGGGATACCAATAATGGCGATTCAGGCGCCATAACATGAGACTCTAGCACGGTGTTGTTCAACATTCTTGTTACATTCTTATTTGCATTTAACCACAGAATTGTATCCTTGTCGTTCGGCATGCTCATCCCGTGTCATAGCGAGGCAGTTTGGTTGTATAGAATGCATTGCAAATTACAGAAATGCTAAAAGTCTGTTACAGGAAGACTTTTGGTAGAATTACTCAAGAGTTTCTGACCCTGCAATCTGCTTGGAGGTCCAACAACCGGCGAACTTCTGTCAAAAAAGAACGTATAAATCGGCGGTTTCTTGAAGAACGAGATTGCTCGACTGAATCATTCCTGAGATGCCACCACTCTCGAGTTTCTGCAAAAGTGGCATCGCCATCTAGAGATGAGGTCCCAATAAATAGGAAGGTTCCCTCCCTAATCCTAAGGATGGGTATGTTGCTCTCTGGTTCTAGTCCATAAGTCCAAGGACAGCTAAGAATAACTCAAGACCGCTTGCGTTTGCGTGAGCCAGTGAGCCACTAGCAATATATTTACTCCTGAATTCTGATTGATGAAGTAGCTCAGATTTGACGGCCAAAACAACCACGTCACTGTTTGAATAGGTTGTGCGTCTATAGGAGCATATCGTCGAAACACATGTAGCGAATTTCATCTATCAATCATCGAGTTGTTTACTGTTAGCCTTTCCTGACCGTTTTGCTCCAGTTTTTCTGTCACTGTCACGGGCTCTGACGAGTGACCTGAGGTTCAGTTTCAAGACAGGATTACCATCGGAGCGAGATTTCAGCAGTGGCTTATCCAAAAGCTCCGACCACAAGCGCCGGTCAGGCACAATGATCCAAACCCAAGCTGCCATGGCAGAAAGTTCCTTATCTTTTATTTTGCGAGGGCAGAAAGCCCCTTTGCTAAACCAACAGTAGTATAAACTATACCATTGATTGATTTAAGAAAACAAATTACAAACTGCAACAACTACCACAGAGTATTATTCAACAGTTGCCGTCATTGCTTTCTTCGGCAACGTAAACATTTCAGCATCACATGGCCATATGCCACCGAATCGGATCAAGAACCCAACTTAACCAATCCCCCAGAACATTAACCAAACCGAATAAATAATTAACTAATGGAGTCCCCCCGTCACCGCCGTACCTAGCTGTGGAGGATGGCCGGGCGGCAGTAGGGCCCGCTGAGCCAGCCGTCGGTGATCTGCTTGTAAGCGGCCTCGGTGAGGTGGATGCCGTCCCAGCTGAGGTACGTCGCCGGCTTGGCGCACGCCGCCGCGCCCTTCATCCCGCACCGCGCGCTGTTGGCGTAGTTGTACTTGCCTCCCCCGGACCCGCAGCACGCCTGCAACGCCGTGCTGAAACCTGCACGTACGAGAACGCATCACTTCAGTCATTTAGGTGGGTGAGATCACCACGGCACTAATCAACTGTGTCAGTCATGTCTAGCCAAGACGAGGACGCAGTGCTGCTTTGCTGGTTCATTTGTTTCTTGCTCTTATTCTCTGCATCCACATGATGAGCCGATGACGCCCCTCCCGTATACGATGATTCACACGGGCGTTTTCCGACAACGTGCAGGAACAGTGCTCTCTGCCCGGCGCCGGCGCATGTTGAGGGCATGTGTTGGTTGGGGAGCATTGGCTGTCTCGGCGAGGGAAAGCGCCTGGAGCACGGCGTATCCACCATTATTTTCCCCTGATTGGGGGCCTCGTTAGCTCAAGATCCTTGCGCTCGCCCATATAAAAACCGCTTGGCACGAGCGTGAGCTAGCCGTGTCGGGCCGCCACCGTATTTTCTATTCGCCGCCGCGGGACAGGACACGCATGCTCACGTTTCCACGGAACCGAGCTGCGTGAGGGAGTAACGGTCGCTGGCTCGCAGAGGAATCTCGGCGCTGGCCACTGGCCAGCAGTAGTAGCAGTAGTAGTGCACAAGTACTGCCGTGTACTGCTGCTCGTGCACGAGTTTTAATCGCGGAATATAATCCTAATTAAACCCATCACGTTCGCTTGTCCCATGCGGATTATTTGTGATGGGATCCCAAGCAGTCAAACCCCGCTTTTCAAATCTAGCTACCAGATAGCTAGCCGCCATGGAAGCTCTTTAAACTTATCTACGTATGCCAAGCCACCTATACCTCAACGGCTGAGATCACTGTTTAATCATCGTTTTGGCAGGAAGAGGGTGAAATTATTTTGCATGGAAATGTTGCATGGGGGCCGTACCGTAGTTTTGTGGGTTCCGGACCATGTCGTAGACGCCGGAGTAGAAGTCGGCGTACATGATGCGCGCCGACTTGTACTTGGTCTGGAGGCCGGTGATCTTGCTCTGGAGCTGTTTGTTGTGATACGTGGAGAGGTCGTTGAACTTCTTGAGGCAGCCGAGGCTGTCGTAGTCGCCGCTGCTGGAGGTCCCGTAGATGGTCAGGTAGATGGGGAAGCACCCGATCGGCAGCACCCCCGGCACCACGATGTCCACCGCCCCCAGCGCGATCAGTTTCTGCATGCACCCAAATGGACACCCAAATTGTCAGATTGGTGTGTCAGCGGTGTGGATTTTGTGTGTGCGTGCGTACCTCGATGCCCTTGGAGATGGTGTCGACGATTTGGGGCGTATAGGTGCTGGCCTGGTCGGTGGTGTAGCCTCCGAAGAGCATGGCATTGTAGTCGTTGCCCCCGAACTCGCCGAACACGAACAGCGAGTTGGCCAGGTAGCTCTTGCAATCTAGGACACACGCGAATTTACACCTCGATCACGTCAGGGCCCATCAAAAGTAAAGTTTTTCCGCAGCAGTGGCAGCGGCATGGAGCAGGAAAATGATGCTGCTGTCTAGGGAGGGAGAGGGGATAGCATGCAGGCAGGGGCTTTAAAGCAAAGCGTGTTTGTGCATGAGTACTCACTCTGTCCGCAGACGGAGGTGGAGATCTGCTGGAACCACTGGATTTGAAAGCTGATGGGCCCGTTGTTCCAGATCTTGTCGGAGAGCCCCAGCGACCGGAAGAAGGGAGCGTCCATGGCCGTCGCCCCCGTGATCGCCATGTTCGCACCCTGCTTGAAGTCCGCGCCGCTCGACTTGGACGGCGCCAGGAACGGCAGCCCGAACTTGGTGCCTGAGCCGGTGAGATCATCGTCGTCAAGAACCAACCGCTTATTCAAGAGAGGTACTAGTAGCTAGGCAATACGAAGCCCGAGGTGTACGTACTGAGGAAGTCGACGATGACGCGGCCGTCGGAGCAGCGGCAGGTGGGGCTACCAAAGTAGGTCTCGCCGTAGGGGGGCTGCGTGAAGGTGATCGCCGACGGCTTCCCATTGGTGCACAGGTTGCCGGTATCCGTGATGGAGTCGCCGAAGTTGTACACCGCATTGTACTTCTGCGCCGCCGCCACCGAGAGGACCAGCGACGCGCACAGCAGCAGCTGCTGCACGGACGACGACCTCACCCCCATGATACCGCTGCCGACGACAGGCACGCAAAGAGGCAAGAAGGCTACTGCACAAAGAGAGAGGATAGGTGGCTCGTTGCCTCTGCAGAGATCAGCAGGCAGGGCAGAGCAGAGCAGAGCACTTGGATGGAACAGATGGCGAGGGGCAGCGCTTTTTATAGCCCCGTGAGGCCGCGCTTTTGCTCCTGCTCGCCAAACCTTTTCCATCTCGCCCGTCGTCCTGGCCCATATACAGGTAGGTGTACACATGTATGTGCTCCACTCTTCGTGCCGCCGGTACACGGCGAGCACCGTTCTGGTTCCGGTTGGATTTTCACATCCTCTGACATACACCGGCGGTCACAATCACACGCAAATGGCCAGAGGTCGTGCTGCATGTGATCTGGACCGTCCGCAATACACCTACTTAAGCATAACTGTACGACTAACCAACCAAACCGGCAAGTCAGTTTGGCCATTGTGACTTGTTACACGCCCAAGGCAGGCAACCGGGGTTGCCTGATTCATGAGCTGTGGGCGATCCTTTTCCGTCTCGCTTTGCGATGGGGAGACGACGACTTCCATGTGATTTTCTTTTTGGCGGAGGATCTTTTTCCGGTGAGCAACGAGAGCGGGGGTCCATCCAATCAGGCGAGAGGCTTAACCGAAATGATTGAGAAAAAGAGCGTCGTGTTAGCCAGCTAATTGGCGTGTCTTTCATCAGTGGCTGGAACGAGTCCCGTGCTCGGAAGGATTTGTCTCACCTTTTGAAATTTCGCTACCTTTTTGTTTTGGTTTTGTGTTTATCTTGCGTGTGTGGTAGGTTTTTCAAGGCTTCGATTCATGTTCTAAACGTGAGAGACCGGCACTCTTCTTCTGTAAAAGGTGACCCTGCTATGGCGTATAGCATGGCATGGAAAATGTCTCTGTGCCTCTGGTGCATGCAAGGTTGATCTGTATCTTTGCTCTTTGTCCCTTGATTCTTCGGTTCGACGAAACTGGCCTCAAGGTAGTTTGTTTCTGCAATGGAATGTATATTCTAATTGCCTTTCGAGACTGGTGGTAGATAGAAGAAGAATGGTCAACAAGTTTCTTGCTCCATCGATCCCATCCGTGATCGGTATCCAAACAAGTGGAAACATGTGCATCCTTTCGTATTGCAAATTGCAACGGTAGAAGTGAACAATGACGTGGACCTTTGTTTCTAGAGTAATTCCATCCCGACAGGAAAACAGTTTAAGACCGCTACAGTATAGGTAATAGCTGCAGAGCTATGTTAGCCTGGAGCATTGATTCCTGATCCGACGGTCACAAGGTAATAGCCAAGCACAAAGGCCCACACAAGAATCTTAACCGGATAATCATGGTGCAGAGAAAAGATGCGCCTTCACCATGCTCACCGCACCATTATTCAACAACTCTCAAATGCAAAGTGATTCAAGCATAGATATCTACGAAACAAGTGTGATCTAGCACTTGACATTGAGAAATTGATGGAGCAAGGCCCAACTCAAAACCACTTGATGCTGGACCAGCAGCACCATTATGACTTAGGTCCTAAATATGAAGCACACTTCAACAAGGTTGTAACCATCAGGCTTATTGTCACTAGACTCAAAGAATTCCCCTCTGCAACTTCGTCACTACACTTACATAACGAGCTAGCACCAATCTTCCTTACACGCACATCATTAATTGATCTCTTAGCTCATCATAGTCTTATCCTGTCTCGAAAGCTATGTGTTCTCCAAAGTGCTGGACGAAAACACAACCACTTGCAAATTGCAATGCGAAAGCACAATTAGTAATGTACCAATAATTTCCGTCGCCTTTATTGATTGGAGTCATTGGACTGTAATCCTGAAGTGTCGAGCCAAAAGAAAAAGGTAATCCTGAAGTGTCTCACTGCCATTTGTGAAATGCGTGAAAAGACGCTTTACTTGGGTTGAGAGTGGGTGGGAAAACGACGATGTCGAGTTTCGAGTAACCAAGCCGGCGACAGAGGAAACAGGGCGAAGAAGTCAGAGGTTATAGTTAAAAAGTCATATTTAGCCTACTATCATCGGATAATAGTAAAAGTAATTCTCTTAATGAAACAAATTCAAAAGGTTTCCACTTACCATGGATTCCACCCACGATAGGTGGCGTGCCACAGATCCATCTACGGTAAGTGGTTATTTTTAACTTCTTTTAATAGAGAGCTAATTTTACAATTGATCGACGGTATAGAGCTAAATACAAGCCATATTAGCTGTACGTGCGACGGCGACTCCCACAAAAGCGTGCAGCTGAGGAGGCAGGCAAGGCAATGGCATGCACGTTCCGGTCTCCCTGTCACGCAGCTCTATCCACGAACCCGCGGCTCCATGGCTCGACTTCGGCCGCGCTGGCCGCTGCCGCTGCCAGTGGCACGGGCATGCATGCAGGCAGGCAGCGCACGGCACCGCGACACCTCGCAATTATACAGCTGCTCTCCTAACGTACTGTGACGAGTGTGACACCACCAACTTGATCGATTCGCAGCTAGCCCATCATCTGCTTCTGATCCTGATCGGCCTTGGGAACCTGCAGCAGACTAGCTAAAGGCCAACGATCTGGCAGAATGGGACACGCAGTCGGCTTGTCAGGCGCACGAATGATTGGACCGGAAACGGGAAGTTACAGGTTGCAGGCAGCTGCCGCCACTCTGCTCTCCCCCTTTTTCTTCTCGGTTCCTTGACGTGGTTGATTAGTGGTTGCTGGGTGGTGCGTGTCGCTGTGTTGTTATGGGCGCTTAAAAATATTCTGGCTGCCTGCCTTGCCTTGCCTTGCCTACCTTCTCCAAGTCAGCGAAGTGGACGCGGGCTTTAACGATTTGTCGTGTGCGTGCAGTAGGAAATGTGTCGAGATGATCCGTTGCGTTTCACTCTGCTACTTTCTGACCTTAAGGTGAAAGTAATAACTCTCATTTTTCAATAATGGGAAACGAGTCTTAACAGTCCTTGATCCTTCCATCGCTTCTCAACTAACGGTCAACGCATTTGGATCATGGAATAGGACTGGTTCTCGTCGATATCTACAGAGGACCAGGAGGGGCCCCCTGGGTGGAATTAACTTACATCACCCAAGCTTGCATCACATAAATTCTGAACCTGTCATCATCTTGACTATTCTGACGACGTCCTTGTCTATCCATTTCACCTCATTAGGAGGCCGCTTTGGAGCTGGACTCACTAGAGCTGAAAGCACCAGGTGTGCAACGCAGATGCATCGCCCAACTAGTGGCATTTTAGAACGTTCCCAAATTCCAAATTTGTCATAATCTTGACTGTTCGGGCTCTTTCTAATTGAAAGCACGAGATGTAAATTTGCCCGCCATACAACCTTGTGGGTTAGTGACACTTTAAGAGTACGTTCCAGACCAGACATGTTCAAGGCACGAACCAGACCAGGCCTCGGGTCGGGCCTAACAAGACGGACCTGACGAGGCCGAGCTGACGCCCCTAAATTGTTTTTTTTAAGCCATTATTATTATTTTGAAATATTTCCGAATAAAATAATTTGAAATTATTCTTTGAATAAACTATTAGTCCCTGCTGTGTTCAGAAAAAATAAATGGATCCAAGCTTGAAAAATCGCACAAGTCATATCGCGATTGGAATATGGTTACCATGCGGTAGGCGTGGTCAGCAAACTCAAATCTTGATTGGCATACGGTTAGCTTTATTAGAGCATTTCTAGCACCTCATTACTAAGATCGTTACTAAAAGGAGAAATAATACTCAAATTCCTTAATAATAATAAGCACCTCAATAACTTGTTACTAAGATAAAAAAATTTATATATTGTTGTGAGAGGGTGGAGCCTATAGAGACATTTTTATAGTAATAAAGGTCTTTAATAGAGCATTTGCTTGTTACTAATATCTTGGTTCAAGAGGCAAGTTTTGTTAATTTTGCTTCTCCCTATAGTAACAACCATACTCTCTTTCCTCTCTCTCTCTTGTAGACGTTACCAAAAGCTTATTAGTCAAGCCTTTAGTAATGAGTTATGTGCATTGTTGGGGATGCTATTAAGGAAAAGGTCTAGATTTAACTCCTTAACTCTTGGCAAAGTCTAGATTTTACCTCTCAACTCTAAAACTGAATAACATACACCCTTTATAGTTAATTAATACCCTTAAGATTACCCCCCTAAGCTATTCAAAAGCGGCTTTGGATGACGTAGCGCGCACGTGTGGCAATCCAATTAGAATATTTAGAGAAAAAATCAGGGAAAAAAGGTCAGGAAAAAATAAAAAATAGAATAAGAAAAAATTCAAAAAAATTATAAAATTAGTACAACTTGGGAAGAAATTATAAAATTTTGCGAAAAATGGAATAAAATAGAAAAAATTTAAAAGGAAAAACTAGAAATAAAGAAATATTCCAAAGAATTTATTGATAAATCAAGAAATTTAAAGAATAAAAATCATAAAACTTAGATTTTTAAATTTCCTAATTTTTTAATTATTTCTAAATTTTATATTTTATACTTTTTATCTACCCCTAGATTCCCCATTTTTATTTTATTTATTTTTCCCAATATTGTAATTTTTTTATTTTTCCTTCAAAATATGCTGACTAGCTAGGCTGCCACATGTGCAAAAACACCTCCATGGCATCCACTACCATTTTGGAATAGTCTCTAGAGTTAATCTAGACGGTTTTAACATTTAAGGCTGTAAGTTATCTAGTTTTAGTGTTGAAGGGTGAAATGTAGACTTTGCCAAGAGTTGGTGGGTGAAAAATGAACTTCTTCCTATTATTCATCCCATATTTCTATTTGATCTAAAAATGTAATTATCTATTCTACTAAAATATGAGGTATGATGGCCTTGTGCATATGTCTAATCAAATATATAGCTACTTTTAATTCTTAGATGTGGTCAAGCTAGCAGGTGGAGAAGGATTCAATACAAAATGAACATTGGTCATACCACATTTGCATCCATATATATCTTAAGTTGCTAGAGATATGAGTTGCATATTCTCGGATCTGAATGGCCCTTTGTGTGGTTTATGGTGGATTGAGAGTTAATATACCCTAGGTGTGGTTTTGGTGATTAATGACAAATGAGTTTTGTGGACCAACCATTTTCTTGAGTGTTGGAATGTGTGTGGGTTAGGTAACCCTATTTAGGGTTATATCAAGAGGATGAAACTACAAGCCTGTGAAGTCCAAGATCATTGATGCATGTGATGATTGGGAGATGGATTCATCTTTTGAAGTCCATCAAATCATGTGAAGCATCAAGTGATCAAGAAGTGAACTTCAGTGATCAAGATATGGGTTCAAGGAATGAACCACGTTGGATCAAGATGAAGCTCTAGTGTAAGAGGGAAGTTGACCAAGATGAAGGACTTCATGTGTTGAACCCAAGATGGTCAAGAGTTGGCTCATGTGTTGAGCCATGGTGATCAAGACATGAAGCTAGGAGTTCAAGAGAAGAACACTAGTGGTGGCTTCATGTGATCAAGTACAGATAATCAGTTGTGTATTGCACTCTATGAAATAACTATATGTGCTATGTGTTATGTGTATGTGTGAGGGTTAGGTACCACTCATGGACAAGATCGAGAGGTTGATCATATGTGCCCATGAGAGGACAATATCATGCGTTGATGGTCATCATGGCAAGCTCATGATTGGCATCATGTGAGGACATATGTTTGAGGCTTGCAGGCCCATCATGTGAAGATGATTTGAAGAGAAAGCTTGCCCATCAGGATTATGGGGAGCTCTATGAAAGACTTCATAAGGCGACAATGATCAAGGTGATTCCACTTGGAGCAAGAAAGAAGAACGTCATCGAGCTCAAGTGGAATGTGCAAAGCAAATGTATGCCTAGAATAGGTGTTCCTAGTTTGAATGGTCTTAAGAAGTTTGGAGAGAGACCGGATTATAGATTAGATAGCTGTACTATCAAGAGGGGCCTGTCGGATGAGTACCTTGATTATGTTGTGTGTCGAGTGCTCAAACCGTTGCATGTGTCGCATATTGTCGTGTTCCCTTTGTAGCGGAGTTGCTAGAACTTGGTGTGTTCTAGTTTCTCCAGAGGTTCCAAGCTGTGAGTGCTTGGAGGCTTCGGGCGTAGTTTGTTACTATATGCATGGCCTTAGACTTGATGTCTAGGTGTATGTAATCCTACCAGCCTAGGTGATTGGTTTGATTGGCCTAGGTTCGTGGACCCTGGGAGTTTCATTTCCAGAGTATTTGGACAAAGGCTATAGTCTCAAGATGATCCGGGATTTGTTCGGACTCTCCGAGAATCCGAACCCTGAAAAAAACTGGACTCTCTGGGTGAGGGTTCAGGTTGAACAAAAGGTTTCCAGAGTGTCACCCGCAGGGTCCGGGTTTGACAGAAGGTTTCCGGAGTGTCACCTGGAGGGTTCAGGTTGAATCTAGAGTATCCAGTTTTGTTTTGGATTTTCGGAGTTTGGAAAGCCGGAGGATCTTGATCAAATTCAGACAATTCGGATTTGCCCAGATTCCCTCCAAACGGTTGATTTTCTGACCATTGGTATGTAGCCGGAGGGTCCCTGGTCAAATCCGGATAGTCCAAATTTGCCCAGTTTCCTTCCTACGGCTAGCTTTAGGGTTTGCTATATATAGCCCCCACCTTGGCCGGTTTGATGTGAGGTGTTGCTGCTCCTAGAGTCACTTTTTGACCTTTTCCACTTGCTTCTACCCTCTCTAAACCCCTCTATTGCATGTGTTGCTCTTTGCGAGGTGTGAAGGAGATTAGTGAAGGAGATTAGTGCATCGATTGCACTAGATGATTGTATAAGTTGCATCAGTTTAAGCTCTCGGTGTCGATCGTGTTTGAGTGAGAGTTTGAGAGCTTGTTACTCTTGGAGGCCACTGATTCCTAGAGGGCTTGGTCATGTTGGCTCGGTGATCTCTTCAAGAATCTTGTGAAGAGGCCCGAGTAATTTATAAAGCGGTTCTAGAGCTCGCCATCTCCCGAGTGGAGGAAGGAGCTAACCGTAGTGGTCGAGGAGACGCAGGTCATCCTCGAGAGGTAGTGGCTTGAAATAGAGTTCCCTTTGATCACGAGTGATCGGGTCCTCAACCAAGATGTAGGATATAAGTGGATATCCAAACTTTGGAAGAAATATTGTTTATCTCTTGTCTCCTTTACATTATCGCAATTCATAGTTGTATGTCCTTTGTAGAAATTGAGTTGCTTGCTTGTCACCCTAGGATTGTAAACCTTAATATTGACATAGGATGTTGGTGCACTTTGGTGAACCTAGTATATTTAGGATTTGAGGTGTGAAAATCTGACTAGTTTAATTCCGCATTAGGATTGATTCAAATCCGTAACTTTTTTCTAAAACGCCTATTCACCCCCCTTCTAGGCGACATTTAGGCCTTTAGTTCCTTTCGATTGGTATCAGAGCAAGGTCTCTCTTTTAGGGCTTTACCGCCTAGAGAGTGAAGATGTCGACTAGCAACTTAGCGCACATTGATCCACTTCCATTTGATGGAACTAATTATTATATATGGCAAACTCGCATGCTAAATATATTTTAGGACATGGTTTCCCAATTCGAGCGTGTTGTAGATGTATGTTTTTCTCCTCCAAGTAATTGGGATAATGACCTATCATTGAGGAAGAGAAAAACCTAGATCTCAATGCTCAAGATACTGATGCCATTGTTTGATGCTTTGAGTAATGAGGTGTTGGAGTCGATCATCCTTCTTGAGGATGCTTAGGAAATTTGGACCACACTTGAAGATAGATATGATGGGTTCGATCTCTCGATGAGGATAATGTCTTTTGTTGGAGTTAATTGGGGATTGATCAACCTCATCTTCATATCATGAAGAGCACCCAATTGCCTCTACCTCCGAGCGCGCCACCGCCACCTCCACATATTCATCACCCTCGCCGACGTGTTTTGAGACAGAAGGTACGACATGGTGAGTGATGATAGCATGTGTGAAAATTCCCTTAGACCAACCCAACATGATCTATATTGTGGGCTTAAGGATGCCTTGCTTGTCATTGATAAGTTTGAAGAAACTTGTAATCTTCGGAAGAATAAGTTTCTTTCATGTAATTGCTCTAACATGTCATCTAGGATTAAATTGCCTAATCATAGTGATGATATGTTTGCTGTGTCATGTCCACATGTGTTGTTTTCCTCTTGTTCTTGCAAGTCTAACCTTGTAGAGGAAACCAAAGTGTACGTGGCACTTGGCAATGGTGGAAGGCCTAACAAAAGGATTAAGAAAAAGGTGCCACGTAGGAGAAGGTCCATTGCGGATAGTGATGCTACACATGTCGAGAACTTGGATACTGTGCATGGATCATCCAAGCATCAGATTTGAAGATTCCACTTCTCCAAACTCCACATCATCTCACTCCATCAGTCCAATATGCCTCATGGCCAAAGGTACAAATAAGGTAAAATGTGATGATGTTAGTGATAGTGATATCCATGATGATTTTCTAGGCTCTCTTAATGAAAACACCATGCCTAAAGTTGCTCATCTCATGTCCACCATATAAGAGCAATAAGAAACTCTAGAAAAGCAAGAAGACATGCATGTGGAGAAAATTAAAGAAGTAAGGGCTTTAAATGTTGAGTATGACAACTGAGAAAATCTAATGATAAATCAACAAATGCTTTTAGAGATCTTAAAGCTGATCATGCATATTTGCTTAAAAGGAACAATGCGATTTCTCAAGTGGATGTAGAAATACCATGTCCTAAATGCAATACTCTATCCAAGGACCAATCCACTCTTACCTCTAATGATGATGCTTGTGCTACTAGCTCTACACTTTATGAAGCATCCATCATCAAGGAAAATGTTGAGCTAAGGGCTAACCTTGAAAAGCTAACAAGCAATCATGGGGAATTACAAGGAAATCGTGAATAGTTTTTGAGCTTACATAAGAGTCTTGTAATCTCCCATGACGAGCTAAAGTTAGCTCATGAGGCCATACTTACCAAGGTAACATCAAGTGAGCCTCATAAGAACGCTAGCACTACTTCTACTAAAAGTGCTATATCGCCATGTGCTAGTCCTAGCAATTCATCTAACCATAATGATATTAGATCTTGTGATAAATTGCCTTCAAAACCTTCTTTCTCTAAGTTGATGCTAATGTCCCTTCTAGTGCCATTGTTGCCATTAACCATGTAGAGGAAATTAGAGAGCTCAAGGATCAAGTCAGTTCTTTGAGGAATGACTTGAACAATTGCTTCAAGGGCAAGATCATCCTTATGAAATGTGACGATAGATAGTATAGTATCCCGTATACAAAGAGGTATCCGTATACGATTTCCTGGATTATCGGAATAAGAATACGTATCCGGTAAGGATTCCCAGGAGATAAGGTAACCCCCCGTAAGGAGGAAGGACACCCCTTAAACTATGAAGTCAATCCCGACGTTTAAGGAAGCCAAAGTCCTACTCGGGCATAAGTCCTTGTCCGGTACGACTCGGGGAGCCCCTATAAAGGATCAGCAATCCTATAGGGGGGACAGGTCTTTCAAGTCTAAGAAGATAGACAAGTCACTTTAGGTTCACAAGGTCGACAAACCTTAGAAGCCTAAAGCCTGAAGCCATCCAGAACCCCCTACGATTCCCACGAGAAGATCCACCGCCTCGAAGGAGTCGAGCCTCGCGGAACTAGTCGAAGTAGCCTCCCATAGGTCTAGGATAGCCACTGACATACACATCCTTTGTAAGACACTCTTTGATCAATATATACGAACAGGACGTAGGGTTGTTATCTTGAGGGAGGCCCGAACCTGTATAAAAAAGGTGTTTCCTTGTTGTCAGATCTCTTGGCCTTGTGCCCTAGGGGTCCCTACCCAACAACAAGTATCTCTATCTCACGACTACCGTAAGATCGGCGGTTTACCAATCGTCGATAGATGGCGCCGACCGTTGGGACCTCTCCGGCTCAAGCCATCAAGGAAGTATCAGAGTCGGTAAGATGTGCAACTAGTCGCGGTCAGCCCATGACGCCGACTGCAGAGCCCTCCCCGGTTCGACCTGAGGAGGAAGAAGCAGGTTCGGCGGGGGATCCGATCGCTCTCACGTGACATACCGGATACTCAGATCTGGGTTTCTACGACAACTTCGGCCAGACAGATGACGAGTACTCAGATTGCGAAGTCAATCACTTCAGAATGGAGTGCGCCAGGGCTTTCGGGGAATGTTGGTGCTGAATGACGATTCCCCGGCAAGAGCGACCAGCCCGATGTCCGGACTATTGCCTGCAACTTCTGATCGACCAGACAATCAAGATCTCAATCGCAGCATCCCTCCCGATGAGGAAGACACGATGGAGTGGAATTACACCTCATCCAATCCAGACCCTTGAGTGGTTCTCGCGATCCATGACGGTCAGGAAGATCTCGAGGACCCGGATCAGCCTGGGGGCTCACAACGTCGAAGCCCAACGGCTACTCCCCGTGATAACCGGAATATGCCTACGGCAGCAGACAGAACCCCTCAAGGGACGGGGGAATACATGTCCTGAACTGCTCGAAGACTCGCCGAGGTGCACAATCTGCTGTCTCGACCACCGGTGGCAGATTTGATGGCACCCGATGGAATACAGTGGCTACAATGGCTGGGGGCTGAACTACAGCAGGCCCAAGCCCAAGCTGAGTCTTCTCAACTCTAGTCGGCAACACACAGCTCCAACCGAGGGAAGACCCCTCTCGGACTAGAGGAATCAGGCGGAGAAGGATGACACCCCCAATTATCAGTCTCACCGGGTGGAACAGTCCGTCGATCTCCGCGACACTCTCAATGAGCGCCGATCCCAAAAGTGCCAGCTAGAGCAATCTCCTCCCTGGGGAGACCACAGAAACAGCGCAAATGGTCGAGGATGGTCTCCGACCCCGAACAACGATGAGAACGCGCCTTATCGGAGAACCATCAACGGATGCCAAGCGCTGTCCCAAGAGCTCCGACATGTGCGCTGGCCATCTCGCTTCAAGCCTGGGGCCCTAGAGTCGTACGATGGCACCACGAACCCTGCGGAGTTCCTGCAGATCTACACTATGACAATCGAGGCCGCAGGCAGGAATGAGAAAGTCATGGCCAACTACCTCCCGACCGCTCTCAGAGGAGCAGTCAGGATCTGGTTGACGAACCTACCCCCAGGAACGATCCACTCCTGGGGACATCTTTGCGACATGCTTCTCGGAAATTTCCAAGGTACCTTCACACGTCCCGGCCGGGTCGATGACTTATTCCTAGTCGTCCAATGCCCAGACGAGACCCTCCGAGAATTCACCAAACGGTTTAGTGCTGTTCGCAACACTATTCCTGAGATAACCGACTCGGATGTCATCCGTGCCTTCATTCGGGGCAGCAGAAACAAGATGTGCACGCACGACCTAATCATGCATCCTCCGAAGACAATGACACAGCTGATGGACCTAGCCGAAAAGGCTGCTTGTGCGGAGGAAACCCTACATTACATCAAGCAGCAGTAGAACAGGCTGCCCAAGTCTCCCTTCCGGACCAGAAACGACTCAAAGAAGGCAAAACGCAAGAAGAAATCCTCCGAAGGGAACAGGGAGAAGAGATCTAAAACCGATGAGGTGCTGGCCGACCTCCCCGAGAAGCGTACCTGGCGGCCGCGCACCAAGGATAAGTAGACAACTTCCTCCAACAAGACATAAAAACTCTGATGTGATTTCCACCAGACCGATTCACATGATCTCCGTTAGTGCCGCATCTTCAAGAAGTACCTCAGGGAAGAAAGAGAGAAATCCCGCGGGGAGACCCCGCAGGTCACAAACAACAGTCGGGATACGACTTCCGATGATGACTCCGCCCATGAGCCATTCCAGGGGCATGTCAGAGCGATCGAGCATGTATTTGGGGGGCTCGGCCTCCTACGAGTCGAAGAGGCAGTACAAGGCGATTGCTCGAGAAGTTCTCGCGAGTATACCGCAAGTCCCTCGAGTAGTCAAGTGGTCGGAGGTCACAATCACTTTCGACCAAACCAATTGCCCCGAGAACTGTGCTCAACCAGGACGATACCCGATCATTGTCGAACCAACGATCAATAACTGTCGAGTGGCCCGGTGCTCATAGACGGAGGGAGCTCGCTCAATATCCTATTCACCAAAGCCCTCGATACGATGCAAGTGCCGCGGTCATCGATCTAGACGGTGACACAGGCATTCTACGGTATCGTCCCAACCTCATCGGCCACGCCGATCGGGTAAGTCACACTACCTGTTACCTTCGGAACACCGGAGAACTTCCGAACAGAGAAAATCCTGTTTGACGTAGTCGACTTCGAGACGGCATACAATGCCATCCTAGGGCGCCTGACTCTGGCTAAATTCATGGCAGCAACACACTACGCCTACCAGTGCATGAAGATGCCCGACCCAAAGGGTGTCCTCACAATAAAGAGCTCCCATCAGGAAGCACTACTCTGCGAGAAGCGTAGCCTCGACCATGTACGAGTGCCTCAGGGGGGGTGGGGGAACACACCCTCTCCAAAGTCAAGACGGCCGTAAGAACTCACGGCAAAGTAAAAAACTATTCTCTTAGACCCATCAGAACCATCCAAGGTGGTCCGAATCGGCTCAACTCTTGATTCGGACCAGGAACTCTCGCTCATCACCTTCCTCCAGGACAATTCGATGTTTTCGCATGGCAACCATCCGATATGCCCGGAATCCCCAGGGAGGTAATCGAGCACAGGCTGGCAGTCCACCCGGACACCGCGCCTGTAAAGCAGAAGCACCGGCAGTTCGCTCCCGACCAGAAAGAAGCCATCAAACTGGAAATCAAAAAGCTTCTGAAGACCGGGTTTATCCGAGAAGTCAAACACCCCGAATGGCTCGCCAAACCTGTCATTGTAAAGAAAGCCAACGGGAAGTGGCGAATGTGCGTTGACTTCACGGACCTTAACAAAGCTTGCCCTAAGGACACCTTTCTGTTACCTAGGATAGATCAGATAGTAGACTCCACATTCGGATATGACTATCTAAGCCTTCTCGACGCCTACTCTGGTTATCACCAGATAAGCATGTGTCCGGAAGACGAGGAGAAAACCTCCTTTGTAACTCCGTTTGGGGTGTTCTGCTACTCGAAGATGCCTTTTGGATTAAAAAACACGGGCGCAACATATCAACACGGAATGCAGCTTACCCTCCACAGTCAGCTCGGTCAGAATATTGAAGCTTACGTCAATCGTCGTGAAAACTAAGAGAAAAGAGGATCTGCTCTCGGACTTACTAGAAACCTCACCAACCTTTGAAGAAACAGAATAATGCTGAACTCAGAGAAATGCGTCTTCGGAGTCGACGCCGGGAAATTACTTGGGTTTTTGGTTTCGCACCCAAGTCAATCCAAGACGTCCAAAGACTCACAGGTTGCATGGCAGCCATGAGCCGGTTCATATCCCGATTAGGAGACTGCGGAAGTCTCTTCTTCAAACATCTACGACAATACAACGGCTTCGAGTGGACAGAAGAATTAGAAAAGGCATTCCAAAACCTCAAAGAATACTTAACAACCCCCTCCCCCCGTGCTAGTCGCGCCCAACCCAGAAGAAGATTTATTTTCTTTACATCGCTGCTGGTCCATTAGTGGTCAGCAGAGTATTGATGGTGGAACGTTGACTCCAGAACAACGCGAGAAGGTTCAGCAGCTAGTTTACTACGTCAGCGAGATTCTACACGGGCCCAAGGAGCATTACCCTCAAGTTCTATATACGGTACTCACCACATCTCGCAAACTTCGACATTACTTCCAGGCTCACACTATCACGGTCCCAACCACCTACCCACTAGGAGAGATTCTCCGCAATCGTGACACCATTGGCTGGATCGCCAAGTGGATCGTTGAGCTAGGAGAATTTGACATCCACTTCGTGCGTCGCACCACCATCAAATCTCAGGTACTCACCGATTTCGTCACCGAATGGTCGGAGCCCGACCACTCCAGCGAGTCCCCAGCCGTGAAAGAAGGTATTTGGACTTTACACTTTGATGGCTCTCTAACCATCGAAGGCACGAGGGCTGGAATAGTCTTAACTTCCCCAACCAGAGAATGCCTGCAGTACGCACTGCAGATTGACTTCCCAACCATGAATAACGTGGCCGAGTATGAGGATTTGCTTGCCGGTCTCTGAGTCGCTTCCGCACTTGGTATCCGTCGCCTACTCGTGAGTGGGGACTCACAGTTGGTAGCGAGACAAGTGTCCAAGGAATATCAGACCACAGACCCGAGCATGGCAGCTTACCTAGCGGAGGTGAGGAAGCTGGAGAAGAAGTTCATCAGACTCGAGGTACGGTACATCCCGAGAAAGGACAACTGCCGAGCTGATAGTCTTGCCTGCCTGGCTTCCTCACGATTTCCATGTCCACCCGGAGCCTTTGTAGAAAGGATTTCAACGCTGTCCATAACTTCTCGCGAACCCGTGGACGAAGGAATGACCACCCTCAGAATTGAGCACCATTCAAGGACGTCACCAGGTATTGATGCCCCAAGGGGAATGGCGGGGTGATTCATTGCCCCCCTCGATCCTGAGGATTCGTGGATGGAGCCCATCCGCAAGTACCTTCTCGATCGAACTACTCCTGAGGACGATACGCTATCCGAGTAGCTTGCCCGACGCGCTAGGATGTACTCCCTAGTCGATGGAGCCCTCTACCGAAGAGGAGCTCACGGAGTGCTCATGCAGTGTATACCTCAGAAGCAGGGTACAGAATTACTCGAGGAGATCCATGGAGGGGTGTGCGGGGGCACATGCATCTTTCCGAACCCTAGTCGAAAAGGCCTTTAGACAAGGATTCTATTGGCCGACAGCCCTCCGTAACGCGAGCGAGTTAGTGAAGCAATGCCGTCAGTGTCAATTTCACCGCAGACGCATTCACCAGCCCGCCCAAGCATTACTTACAATTCCCTTATTATGGCCTTTCACCACATGGGGCCTAGATATCCTGGGACCTTTCCCAGTTTCGCCCGGGGGCTACAAGTTCCTGTTTGTCAGAATCGACATGTTCACTAAATGGATCGAGGCTGAACCTGTCGTACAGATCACGTCAGAGGCTGCCAGACGGTTCATAATGCAGAATGTTGTGACCAGATTCGGCGTCCCAAGCAGGATTATAACTGACAACGGTACCCAATTTTCTAGCACAGAGTTCATCGAGTATTGCGCCAGACTCGGTACCACAATATGCTATGCCTCGGTCGCACACCCACAGAGCAACGGGCAGGTCGAGCGTGCCAATAGACTTCTCCCCTAGGGCATGAAGACCCGTGTCTTCGATCGCCTCTCCGTGCACGCAAAGGCATGGGTGCGAGAGCTACCCTCAGTCCTTTGGGCACTTTGGACAAGCGCCAGTCGTGCCGTGGGTGAAACACCATTCTTCTTGATCTATGGAGCGGAGGCCATGCTCCCCTACAAGCTCGCGCTCAAATCACCACAGGTACAGCTGTACATGGACAAGGAAGAAACCCCTCGACGAGAGGACGACCTCAATTTCCTTGAGGAGAAATGGGTTTAGGCCTTACTCCGAGCCACCAAGTATCAGCAAGACCTCTATCGTTACTATGAATGACATGTCCGGCAACGCTCTCTCCAAGTTGGCGACCTCGTTCTACGATTCATTCAAAACAGGAGTCACAGCAATAAGCTCTCCCCCAAATGGGAAGGCCCTTATACGATAGCCGAGGTTACTCGACCAGGATCGTTTAAGTTAGCTATGGACAATGGCCGAATCTTAACAAATTCCTGGAACATCGACCAACTCCAGAAGTTCTATGTGTAAGACTTATGGACTGCCCACCCGAGAAACTTCTCAAGGACGTAGTCGGGGGCTGGATAGGGTTGGATGATGAGCATGACGTTGTCAAACATACAGACTCATTGGAACTCACATAAGACCTCAAAAATATCAATAAAATCCCCGTACAGTCTGGCACATGTTTTATAAAAAGTACAAGATTGGCTACACATTCAGGCCTCCGGGGTACTTTTCCCCGGAATATTCAAACGGTCAGCGAAGGCCTGAGCGGCCCGATCCAACTCTACCAACCGATCCGAGAAGCTCTCGGTGGCTTGGGAGGGCACACCGATTGTCTTCAGTACCAACTCGAGACGATCCACCACCGATAAGAGTTTCTCCTCAAGAGAAGAAGCCTGCGCCTTTTCTTGGGAAAGAGCATCAGAGAGTCGGGTCGATTGGTCTCGAAGTTGTTGGATCTCAGTGCGGGCAGAACTCCATCTGCCCTGGGCACGCTGGGAGGAGCATCAAGGTGAGAGAGGAAGAAAGGATCGCCCTGCGAGAAGGCCTTTTGGTGAGTAGAAACATTTACCTCCACCAAGGGCCCGATAAGCGCCAGCGGATCATCCTCTACCGGAGTCTCCTCAATTGGCTAACGAGGGGTTGGCAGGAGTTTAGCTAGAGAAGATGAGGTGGTCCTCCTAATCGTACCCCGACCAGGTAAGAGCCTGAAAGTAGGCAAGCACCTTCTCGGGGTAACAGACTGGTCGGGTCTCGACGAGTCCCTACAGGTCAAACTTAGCACCCGTATCCCAGAAAAGAAATCGACAAAGGAAGATGAAGAGGACTACCTCACTCTCTTCAAAGAAACAGAGCGCGATCTCTGAGTCGGGGAAGCCACTGCTTCCCAAGCAGGGAAGGTCATAGTTCCTGCCGAGGGGGTCCCACACGTTTTTCCTGTTTTGGGCAGCATGCTCGATCAAAAATCAGTAGCATTGCCAAAAGATGAAAAGGCAAAAAGCTTACCGGAGAGGCCCGAAAGTTGACTGGGGTTACGCCCTAGCCTTCGCGAATTCGATCGTGTTCTCGGAGTAGCTATCTCTTTCGTCTAGCCAAATCAACAAGCAGGTGAGTACTTTGAATGTACTCGCAAGCAATTCCCACAGGAGAAATATACGGCAATATAGCATGCAGGGTGTGAGTCAAAGGAACAGCTCTATCCTAAGTTGCCAGTTGTGCAGAAATGTAAGTTTTCAATTTAAATACAAGAATAGTAGATTCCAAAGCCGTTTTGAAAACTAGAACAATCCAAAGTAACAAAACTTCACTCGAGGTAGACTCTGCTACCTCCTTTTCTCATCTCAGAGTGATAGCTCCGTCTATCATTGCTTAACTCATGGCTCTAGCCCGCACTACCCTGGGTAGTACGGCTAGCCTCTTACTTCTGCAATTCCTTGCCACCCGCAGCGTGGCCTAAATTGCTCTCTTGTGGACATGTCATGCCCACGTCCTTAATCCCTTGCCCAAGTTTTTGCAAACAAAACTCAGTCTAACCAGTGTGTGCTCTAACCAGTTCTTGTCCATGACCGAGGACGCGGCTACTCGAATAGTTTTTAACACTCTACAGATGTTGTACGGCTTTACCCACAAGATGTAAGTCCCCCTTGTTGCCGAGTACTAACGGATACATTTCACGAGGTGTATTGGCAGGGTTATTACAACGAGGCTTTTCACCCGCTTCCGCACTAGAGTTGGACCCCGCTAGATAAATCTACCCACCTCTTCGCTTGTGCCCAGGCAGCCCGGCACAACAACCCGAAGAAGTGGACTCATCTCTGTGTCGAACCTCTGCCCACGTATTACGTGGAGCTCACTAAGAGACTCTACCCACGAAATCCCGTGGAGATCCTCTGGGGATGCCAATCTACCTAGCACACTCTTCCTACTGCCTAGGGGTCCAAACCCTAATACTTGCCGGGATAATAGGCCAAGACCTTCCCATAAAGGTCACGTGGACGTACGGTAAGGAATCTGGTCTGACGACACTTTAGGTTCGGTCCTTGGTTGATTCGAGCAAGACTCCATAGTCACACAGACTATCATATCGCTACCGGCTACTCTACCATCCCCAAACTGCCCTTAGCATTCTCACCCGAATCAAAATCATTCTCTACCTTTGTTTGGGGTTTTGAAAACAACATCATTCTTTTCAAGCACTCACCTCGGAAGGCACATGCCCATCCGAGGGTTTTATCCCATGTCTGAAGGAGTCGGTATACACCAATAGAAAACGGTTTTTCTCTAAGCAGGTCTAAGCAGGGCTATCGCCTATATTCCTAATTACTTTGCCGAACATACGAGGAACAACAATAAATACTAGGGTTTCAAGAATGGAGTCATCGGGCCTGAGGTATATGCACCTACTGGACGTAACTAAGACTCAAGAATGGAGTCATCGGGCCTGAGGTATATGCACCTACTGGACGTAACTAAGACTAGCATAAAATAACGTTGATACTCACATAGCATGCATGGTTGCAAACAAGATAATTAATTTTCAAACATGTGGGTTCCAACATGAACAAAGTGGGAAATGCTTGCCTGGCAATATCGGTCGGGTTTCGATCTCGAACTGGATACGGCACTCGTCCGGAATCCTCCACAGAAGGTGTTACAACGTCGTATCCACACGTCGGAAAACAGGGAATAAACAACGATGCGAGGAAGAACCAATCAGAAACACACACACACACATTCATGAGTTGGCAAATTATGCGCTCTGGACCTAGTTATTTATTAGGGTTTGCAAAGAGGCGAGAAAAATTGGATTCATAAGAAATAAGGGTTTGCCGTGCGATCAAAAACCCTAGCCTATCCAATCCATGACACCCTAGCACTACAGATGATCTGGTTCTCATATTGGTGTTGGGGCTCCGAGGGCAACAATATGTTTCACAACCTTTTTAAGGATAAGCAAAGGTTTTGGGAAGCAGGGTTTTAGAGTAGTAAATTATTTCACTCAAAGAGATGCAGGGACCTTTAGGGTTTTATATATTTTATGTTCCGAAACGTAAAACCTCTGTTTCTTAATGCCCTACTGGTGCTAATTGATTAGGTTCGATGTATGAAACTCTTGTGACTGGTCTGGCGCTGAATCATAGACGGTACACCTACGACCTATATATAGGAATTATAGGTAAATTCAAAATTCAAGGTATTTTGAAAATTATGGACTGATACTATTAGATAGCTTATAATATATTAGGATTTTTATAACCACGAATGAGTGGGTTTAGCTGATTATCTAGAGAGAAGGAACGGTCCAAAGATTGCTATTATAAGTTTTATATCAAGTTTTTGTTTGAGATACATGTATATACTACATGCTTGGCAGATTTTAAGGGAAAACAATTTGGACGCAAATATATAATTGGGGATAGGGCGTAAAATAATTTGAAATCCTTTTTGTGAATTAAAGGAGATGCCCTAACTGGTTGGAAACAAAATATTGACACGTGGGCCCTCGGTCAGTGGGATGTTTGGGTTCTTACCGTGTGTGCCTAAGGGAGTGAGAGGGGCTAGTGTGTTGGCGCGTGCCCGCAGGGACCAGACAGGGAGTGAGAACAGAGGTTTAGGTGGCGGCGGTGCTCAAGTCAGTGAGGAGGTTGGTAATGGCGATGGAGACCGGCCCCGACACGGCTTACCGACGGTTGATGGCGATGTGCTCTACTGCGGTGTCCTTGAGGCTGGGGCTATGATAGCTCGGAGGGCTCCTTGGTCGAGCGATGGCGGGATGTGCCGTGGGATGCACCGGACTGAGGAAGGGCCGCGGTGGGCTGCTGAAACCGGAAGGGGCAGAGAGCTTCGAGTTTGGCAGCTGATACGGCTCGGCCAGAGCTCAAGAGGGGAAAAATAATGGCAGGGGAGCTCGGCTTCAGCTGCAGCTCAGGTAGAAGAAGGGGTAGGGAAACTCGGCGATTGAGGAAATTGAGGAAGAGTGGGAGCTTGGGGAGAGATTGGGGAAGGAGCTCAAGCTCGGGTTGGAACTTGTGACCGGATTGGGGAAATTGGAGCAGCTCGGTGGAGGAGAGTAATTGTGTGAAGGGAGGAACGGGGGAGCTCAGGCTGGCTTTGGTGTGTTCAGTTGAGGAAGAAGGGGATAAGGGCATGAGGAGGTAGTGAAGAAGAAGGGAGTGTGCGGCACATGAAGCTCCGGTTAGCTCAACAGGAAGAGGGAGACTAGGGGAGAGATGGAAGAGTTAGCTCAGGGTTGAGGGAGGAACTGAGGGGTAGGGAGCAAGGGGAGCTCAGATGTGAAAAATGGGGTTGGGCCAGAGGGAGCGCTAGGAGTTGAGCTCGTTTGGGAAGTTCAGAGGAGAAGAAAAGAAGCTCGGCTTGAGCTGGAGCTCTGGTTTGGGAGCAAGGTGGTGGGGAGGAGCTACTGTAGGGAAGAAGAGGGAGTTGGGGCTGCTCGGCTTGAGACTTGGGAGTATGGGGAGCTCGTGACAACTTGGTGAGGAAGAGAAAAGAACGCAAAGGGAGGGTGGAGCACTATGCGGACAGCACGTGGAGTTGCAGTACCGCTGCAGGGCCTGGCAACGGGGTGTAGCTGTTTAGGAGTAATTCGGCTGCCCTTTTACTGCTGGGAATGGACAGGTGGTGTGGTGAATAGAAGGGAGCTGTAGACGATTTGAGGTGTCTGGCATTGGTTCAGGTGAGCTGTGAGCGGGTCTAGCGTAGAGGATGGAGGAGCTGCAGGGCAAGGGAATTAAGTGAAGAAACAGGGGGAGTTAGGCACCGATTGGTGCTAGAGAGGTGATGTGGTAGGTGCGGCATTGCCTGCACTAGTGCTTGGCAGCAGTGAGAGAGCAATGGAGAGGCTGTGTGTGTAGAGGTTTAATTGCAACTTCTCACTTTGGTAGGAAGAAAGGAAGTTAGGACTCATACCTACACCTACGGTGTATGTCTGTGCATTTTTATGTTCGCCAATAGATTAAAACGTGGAGGGAGAGTTAGTGCAGCTCGGCAATGTACAGAGGGAAAAAGGGAAACATGGGTACGAGGATCAAAATTGTAAGAAAGGTCTCAGATAGAATGGTCGGTTAGAGCTTTTACCCGTTGGTCAGAAAAGAAGGTTTTGGGTCTGCATATACGTGTATACGTATATATGGGCAGTCATATGGTAGCTAAGGTGTTGGAGTTCACAAAGCGAGCTAAGATTCAGAGTGTATGTGTCTACATACACTCGGAAATTCAAGCGTATATATGGTGGCGATGGGGTTGGAATTAGGATAGGAAATCATGGTGGATTAGGGTTTTGCGCATATGCGGGTATATAAAATAGTATATACATGCACTTACTCATGATGGGATGTGGCGAAGTGGATGGTAGAAGATCACGTCATTCGGACGAGAATCATGACCTATATATACTTCCATTTCGCAAAGTACCGTGTGGGTACTTAGCTACAGATGTTGGTCTAGGTTACACGGACTAGATAGAGAGGGAAAGGATGTCGAGGGTGTGTTTGTGGCGGGAATGCAAGAGCGAGTAGCCACGTATGGAGACAAGGTGTTGAACAGGGTTGCCCGTGTTGTTGGACGTAGTTCGGGGAATTAGGGTTTCCACCAACGGAGATCGAGAAAAATAGGAACAAGGGTTTTTGTGTTTTGGTATATAGCTACATCATGATTTGAACTAAAGTTTTAGTTAGATGCATTTTAGTTGGTTTTATTAACAAATTTTTTTGTTAGCCCTAATTTTTGGGTTTTGGAAAGTCGGGGTGTGACAGTTAACTGAGTAGTACCTCAATTAGTGCTATTCGGACAAAACAGCGGGTATCCAAAAACAGAAGGGATTACCGCAAGAACCTCTTCCCGCTCTTGTTGAGGCCGGAGGGGCGGCGACAAGGGGACATCCCTACGTCCTGGTGAAGGCGCCTTTTCGAAGAGGGTCGCCGCCTTCTCGAGTACTTCGGCTTTCGAGAGAGCTGTTTAAAGGAAAAAGGAAATCAGAATAGCTCGGATTCTGCCAATCGTAGAGAACTACGAGTCATACCCATTTTTCTCCGCTTATGATAGGGGTCGCTCGTGGCCACCCAAGCACCGGCCTCCCTCGACCGCAAGGGACATAGCCCGCGCCTGATGAAGTCAGAAGCAACGTCAAAGGAGGTCAGGCCACGGGTCCAGAGAGTTCTAATCTCGTTGATCTGACTCCTGAGGCGAAAGTCCAGCGCTGTCTCGTCGGACCACGCGGGTACCAACTCGGGCGGAGAACCCCAATACTTGATACCCAAAGCGGAGGATGGGCGGCAGTAGCACCATTCTTTCTCCCATCCCGGAAAGGAGTGGATCCCAGTGGCATAAATGTATTCTGCATCTTTTCCTTCTCGGAACCGGATGCTGGCACCGCCCACGATCTTTTCCCTGGTCCTCCCCAGAGTATGGTAATACCTGAAGAGGTCTAAGGAAGGACGCACTCAAAGAAAAGCTTCGCACAAATGAGCGAACACACTGAGCATAGTGTACAAAGCCGGGTTGAGCTTGATCATCTCGATTCGATAGTACTAGAGAACGGAGGACAGGAAAGAAGATGGCGGGAAGAAGAATCCGCATCAAAAGAATCTAGGAAAATAACCAACCAACCAGGATCGGGCCGGGGGACCCGCTCCTTCCGGACAGGGCGAAACTCGGCTTGGTAAGTCGACTGGATGAGGGTCAATTCCAGCGAAGACGCGAGTCTTGCCGGAGTTAGCACCGAACGCGGCCATGAACTTCTGGATGAAAGAGACTCCGCCATGATCGAGGAATTGGAAGCAGGGGCGCAAGGAAAAGGATGGGAATGCTAGGAAACAGAGAGCAATGCAGGCAAAACTCCAACTTTTGGTTTCTTAAGAGATTCAATTTTCGCCTGACCGAAGCGTGGTTAACGGCATGATCTATTCCATCGCATTAAATGCGGACAGTTGCTTTTCCCGCATGCAAGACGATGTGCGCGGGAAAAAGAGGGTCTAACAAATCCACAACCCTGATGAGCGCGTTATGTTTTGGCTAACGTCAGCTGAACAGTAGTACAAAAAAAGGAAAGATTCTTCATCACCACGCGAAATTTCCGCCACGACGGTTCGGTTTCCCAGAAATTTACCAGGCGAACTCGTGTCCGTGATCGACGGATCAGATTAAATCAAAAGATGTTTCTCGGGTAAGCTAGCCCAGAAAAATGCCTTGGACTACTCAGAGGTTTATCCCGACAAGGATATCACGACTGTCCGGTAGAGATAGTACCTACTCGGGAATGTTGTCGATCAAGTACTCGATTTTGCCTACTCGGAGTTGTTTCCCGAGGATGGCAGATTTCCTACAGAATAGTCATGACCTCACTTCACGTACTGATGGGGGGCTTGACGATAGATAGTATAGTATCCCGTATACAAAGAGATATCCGTATACGATTCCCTGGATTATCGGAATAAGAATATGTATCCGGTAAGGATCCCTAGGAGATAAGTAACCCCCCGTAAGGAGGAAGGACACCCCTTAAACTAGGAAGTCAATCCTGACGTTTAAGGAAGCCAGAGTCCTACTCGGGCATAAGTCCTTGTCCGGTACGACTCGGGGAGCCCCTATAAAAGGATTAGCAATCCTATAGGGGGAGACAGGTCTTTCAAGTCTTAGAAGATAGACAAGTCTCTTTAGGTTCACAAGGTCGACAAGCCTTAGAAGCCTAAAGCTTGAAGCCATCCAAAACCCCCTACGATTCCCACGAGAAGATCCGCCACCTCGAAGGAGTCAAGCCTCGCGGAACTAGTCGAAATAGCCTCCGATTAGGTCTAGGATAGCCATTAACATACACATCCTTTGTAAGACACTCTTTGATCAATATATACAAACAGGACGTAGGGTTGTTATCCTGAGGGAGGCCCGAACCTATATAAAAAGGGCATTTCCTTGTCATCAGATCTCTTGGCCTTGTGCCCTAGGGATCCCAACCCAACAACAAGTATCTCTATCTCACGACTACCATAAGATCGGCGGTTTACCAATCGTCGACAAAATGTTTAAGGCTCAAAGACATCCCAAGAACAAGAGCGTGCTTGGATTCAACTCAAACATCAATAAGTCCACCAAGTCCAAGAAGAAAGCTCAAAATCCTCCCAAGTCAATGACCCTCATCACTTGCTTCAAGTGCAAGAAGGAGGGACATCATGTATGGGAGTGTCCTTTGAATAAGAAGGACAAGGAAGTGAAGAAGAAGAACCAAGGGCCACAAGTCAAGATGACTCAAGCTACAAGGCCTCGAGGACAAGGTGCAAGGCCACAAGCTTCAAGAGCAAAATCAAATGGGGCTCAAGGTAATTCTCTCACGACAATAGACTAGGCGGAAAAACATGTTATACTTACCGGGAAAAGGGACATATGAGCTCATCATGTCCCAAATGTACCTTCCCTAAGACTCCTGTAGTCAATGGTCACTATTTTCTTAGGAAGGATAAGGTTGGCAATGTGTTTGCAAAGTTGTGGGCACTCAAAGTGGTTTGACGAAAAAGACCATTTGGGTGGCCACACCTATTGTTACTAACTTCACATGACCCAACAAGGTTGGAGACCTACAAGCTCAAACCTACAAGCTCATAACATGTGTAGGTTTTGTACGTAGAATGAGTGAGTATGATATCTCCTAGCACAACTACATTTTATATCCAACATGTGTTAGTGATATATGCTAGGATGCACAAGTGTTGATACTTAGCTTGAGTAGCTTGTATCTACTAGCATGATAGTTTTTAGTTAATTGGCATGTGTTTGTTTTGGTTTCTAGCATGATTTTTTTATGCTTCTTAGTATGCTTAAGTGTGATATCTAGCATGAATAGGATGTTTTGCACTCATACATATAGGTATGTAGGTTTGAGCCTCTATTATTTATTGGACATTATTTGGCTCATGTGAAAAACTAACGAATTATTACATTACGGGGTAGTATTATGCTTTGTGCATATCACAATCTTGAAAAATGTGAAAACATGAGAAATACCACTTAGTATGATATCATTGCTTATCTAGTCACTATGTGGTATACCATGCTCATGCAAGTCCTAAGATCATAAAATATCCATTAATTGATTATATTTGAGTTTTATTGATACTTGAGATATCTGGTGCTCTTTTGCCCTAATTTATCTTAAGATTTTATTTGGGACATCTCGTTATTTGGATCAATCCAACTACACTTTACTTGCATTATTGTTGCTAGTTTGACTTGCGAAAAAAAACACTTTGAGTTTTGTACTCAATTCCACGCTCATATCTTATTCCTCTCTCATCTTTCGTTGAACCAGTTTCTCTGTATCTAGAGTATTTGGACATTGTACAAAGTCTCTAGGCTCTCTTTTTGGAGTGTTTGTTCAAACACTCTGGACACCATTCCTTCGGATGGCTCTTCGGTACTAGACAACCCTCTGGTGGTTTGGATGTGACCCAGAGTATCCGGGTGTGTGTTCATCCAAAGCCTCCGGGGGTTCCCTGGATAGTCTGCATGTGCAGTGTAGCTCGTGATCTCCTCTTCGTCCGGAATCTGCAGGCTTTGTGGCCCCAGGATCCAGACAGCTGTTTTGAGTTGTTCTTCATGCTTTGTGCTTGATTCTCATCTCGGCCTTTGCTTCGTCTTGTTCCATCTTTTTTCCAACATTTTCTTCCTATCTCCCATTTTCTCTCTTTTTCTTCTTTCCTCTTGTTTCCTCCTAGATGTGTGATCAAGGGTAGAAGTGCTTTCCCTCGTTTCATTTGTTACTTTTGAGAGAGGAGTCTAGAGGTTTAGTTTTCTTTTTTGGGAATCTTGCTTTATGGGAGTTATGGGGATTAGTTATCTCATTGCGTGTATATTTAGTTATCTACTTGTGTGAGATTATCTTGTGAGCATTTGCTTAATGTCTATTCATTTATGCTCATAGTTCTTGCGCAGAACGTAACTCATGATCTTGTATTGATTTTGAGTTTTGGATATAATTTGAACATCATGTATGCTTTGTGCCATTGTCTTTCAATTGGTATTCTCTTCGAATTGGATGTTCAATTGGTACCCTGTCCAAGTTATGTCTCCTTTGGATCTTTAAAGTGTCTTGCTTGCATATGCTAATTGTAGATGATAATTATTGCTTGCTTGATTTCATTGACCCAACATATAGGGAAAACTCCACCATGCTCCTAATTGGTTAAAAATGTGCATGAAATTCAATTTCATATTGATATGCACATATTTAGGGGGAGTTTCTCTTATATGTTGAATTTGTGCTAACTTTATTGTACCCAATGTGTTTGGGGACCAAATTTTACTTAAATAAGTTTTAGGCATATTGAAAATCTATTGGAGGTTTGGCTCATCAAGAAGGTAGTGACACCATGTGTTTAATGGAGCCAAATGAGGATGAACAAGGATCTACTGCATCACTCCAATATTTCTTCGGTAACTTGCATGTCATTTCATGCATGTAGTGAATAGGGTTCGACCTTATGTAGGTTGCATCATAGCATGAAAAATAGTTGCAAAAATGTGTTTTTTGCAATCTTTTTTAAAAAAGACCACCCTATTCAAAATTGAGCAACTTAAGAAATAGCATATAATGTGGGATCTCTATAATCATGATCATGATTTATTAATCCTAAATGTGCGAAATATGGACAATGCATATCAATGCCGATCGCAAAAATTGCATACATTTTCTTTGGTATCTAAGTCCTTATTCTTGCTATTTGGGATGTCTAGAATTATAGTCCTAATTCTTTTCGTCCTCCTCATGCTTTCCTCCTTATAGCTCACTTTGAATTTATAAGCTAATGAGACATTGGCATCTTGTAATAAGTCAAAATGTTATAATGCCAACAGTTTTGCTAAGTTTGAATTGAGCTCAATCTATCCTATTCTAAATCCAATTATTTCTTGTGCTCACCTATGTGTACACCTTTCTATATGGATGGATTTCACTTTGTTTATATGCCATATAGAAATCTATACACGTGTGAAAGTTTTCATCCCTCGTTGGTCAATTAATCTTTCTATCTTCCTTGCTCTTGATTATCCTCTCGTTGGCGCTTTTGTGGTGCTTGATGTCAAAGGGGGAGAGAGATTCAACAAAGAAATTGAGAAAAAGGTGACTGTTTGAGGGAGAGCCTTCTGGAAAAGAGGGAGAAGTTATAGATGTGTTCTATGGGAAGTAGAAGCGAGATAGGGGGAGTATCTTGTTCCTTAATGGAACTATTAGCTTATGTGGGAGTAGTGAATTAGGGCTATGAGTAGGGTTATGAGTGCCTATATTATATATTGCATATCTCGAGTTGCACTCATGTATGTTGGATGTATTTTGGATACATGTTTGATTGGATGAGTTTATTATAGATCTTAATTGGTAATTGTCCAAAATATGTCTTATGGATATTGTGAATGCATGTTTTACATGTTTAAAGCTTAATTGTGATATCATATCATCTTGATGCATTTCATGGATCCAAAATATAGTGTCACCTACTCCTATTGTTCGTAGTTTGGATATGTGCATTTGATTTTACTCAAATAATGAGAAATGCATGGATGCAGGGGGAGCTCATACTATATTCCATGTTACACTTATAGTGATCTTAAATCAAGCAAAATTACCTCATTCTCATGGATCATTGCTAGTGGAACATGCCCGAATATATGTCGCACTTGTGTGTCATATAGTCAAATTAAAATTCATTATAAATATACTTGTTAGTGGATTTGCCATCAATCAGAAAAAAGAGAGAGATTAAAAGTCCACCTAGCCCTTTGTGTGGTTTAGGGTGGACTGAGAGTTAATCTACCCTAGGTGTGGTTTTGGTGTTTAATGACAAACGAGTTTTATGGATTAATCATTTTCCTTGAGTGTTGGAATGTGTGTGGGTTAGGTACCACTTTGTATGGATACATCAAGAGGATGAACCTACAACCCCATGAAGCCCAATATTATTGATGCACATGATGATTGGGAGATTGATTCATCTGTTGGAGTCCATCAAATCATGTGAAGCATCAAGTGATCAAGAAGTTAACTTCAATGATCAAGATATGGGTTCAAGGAGTGAACTAGTGGACAAGATGAAGTTCTAGTGTAGGAGGGAAGTTGACCAAGATGAAGGAGTTTATGTGTTGAACCCAAGATGGTCAAGAGTTGGCTCATGTGTTGAGCCATGGTGATCAAGACATGAAGCTAGTTTAAGAGAAAAACAATAGTGGTGGTTTCATGTGATCAAGTACAGGTAAGCAATTGTACATTGCATTCTATGAACTAACCCTATGTGCTATGTGGTATGTGTATGTGTGAGGTTTAGGTACCACTCATTGGCAAGCATCAAGAGGTGGATCATATGTGCCCATGAGAGGACGACATCATGAATTGATGGTCGTCATCGCAAGCTCAAGATTGGCATCATGCAATGGCATAGCTTGAGGCTTGCGGGTCCATCAAGTGAATATGATTTGAAGAGGAAGCTTCCTCATTAGGATTATGGGGAGCTATACGAAAGATTTCCTAAAGCGACGATGGTCAAGGTGATTCCACTTGGAGCAAGAAAGATGGATGTCATCGAGCTCAAGTGAAATGTGCAAGGCAAAGGTATACCTAGACTTGGTTTTCCTAGTTTGACCGGTCTCAAGGAGTTTGAAGAGAGATCTAATTATAGATTAGATAGCCGTACTATCAAGAGGGGCTATCGGAGAAGTAGCTTGATCATGTCGCGCATCGAGTGCTCAAACAAATTGAATTGTTTGCTTGTCACCTTAGGAATGCAAACCTTAATATTAACATTGGGTGTTGGTGCACTTAGGTGAACTAGTATATTTAGGATTTGAGCTTGTGAAAATCCAAATAGTTTAATTCTGCATTAGAATTGAGTCAAATCCGTAGTTATTTGTAAAACGCCTATTCACCCCCCTCTAGGCGATATTTAGGTCCTTTAGGTCCTTTCAGAAACAGAACATATATGATCTTCACGTATATCATTTGAGAGCACTTACATTGGCTATAATTTTCACTTATATTTTTGGAGAGCACTCACATTTGCTCTATGTGCTTCACTTATATCATCTGGTAGATTTTTTGTTTCCTCACATGCTTTACTTGTATCATTAGAGATCATTACTTCATGCCATATGGTTTCACTTGTGCATTCATTTGACAATCTCTACTCCTTTGCAATATCGATAACTGAGACATCATTAGGGCCTAGGGATCACCTTGTAATTTGCAAGAGACTTTCTTGTTTTCTTTTATTGAGTCATCCTACCCCCACATTATTTTCTAGTGATCGAAATAATGAGATATCATAATACTTTGTGGTTGACATGACAACAAGATGTGTTCATACTAAATGCTTGCTTCATTATCCTATGTGAGACAGTCGCTAGTAGTTTCCACACTTTTGTACGTAAGGCTTTGCACTTGTGACTTACCTCTAGTAGGTGAGCACCGAAAGTTTCATTATGATGTCCTCTTGCTCTCTAATGTACATGAAACATTCTATTCCCTTCTAGGTATTGGTAGAAGTGAGCTAATAGAGGATTTATTTTCCGTTCTTATTAGGATCTTAATATTTGATTTCCAAAGACAATCTTAGACTTAATGATTGGTAATAATTCTTAAACAAATGCCTATGCGTTGCATTATTTCTCTTGCTAAGATTTTCAAGAATGACTTTATGGAAGGAACATGATACACTAATTCAGTATGACTTCTTTTACTCAAATCCATTATCAAATTTAAGTTCCTTATGGATTCGTTACTTGAGGACAAGCAAGAGTTTAAGCTTGGGGGAGCTTGATACATCGAAAACTGATGGCCAGCAAGCGCACCGGATCACCGTAGTACCTTTTTGCGTGAAGTATTTAGCCCAAGATTATTGAACCGCGGGAGCAAAGGATGGCTCTCACCTTTCCCGTAACTACGCGTTCACCTAATGTAGTTCGACTTGCACAAAAGTTTACTCTAATATTACCAAAACAAAATAATTGATGTTGATGAAATAAAGTAAACTACTAACTAAAGCAAACTAATATGAAAGTGCATCTAGGCCCTAATGTATGGTTTTGATGGTTAATGTCAACTCAACTGAGAATCTGACAGTTTCATTGAGTGTGAACAAGAAGTTAGGTTCCTATAGAAGGTTTCAGCTAAGATTGGTGGCCCCTAAAAAGAGTAAGGGAGTAGCCTGGTGATCAAGAGGTAGCTGTGCTAGTTGGCTGTAATACCTGTGCGAAGAAGCTGTTGCTGTAGAGGGACTTGCAAAAAGGTGAAGGTTGGCATGGGTGCATCCCAGGACTGTGTCTGCACCGGTTGCCCTGGCTGTAATACAGGTGCGAGGAAGCTTCTGGTATAGAGGGACTTGTACATGGAGTGAAGGTGGCTTGGATGCATTCAAGGACTGTGACTGCAGCCTGTAGGCCTGAAGACTAGTATTTTCTAGTTTCTTGAGTCGTAGGGAAACCTGTGTGCCAAAGCGCCATGGATCTTTTTTGGTAGGGAGACCTATGGAGATCGTTCCTGACACATTACTATGGATTTTTTCATGATGTACTCTTCATCTTCAAATTAGAGACACAAAAACACAAGTAAAGAAGAACAACACATGAATTCTCGTGGTTTAGATGTTCATTCTTTATCTCCCTGATGATAGTGGGATACAAGACCTTAGGTGGCCATGGACGGTGCTCTTACAAGAGAGTCAAACATAGGCCACAAACAACGCTTTGTTCATCCGAAGCATGTTAGGGGAGGTTTTGATCTCGTACTTGAATGGGTGACCTCTATCCTTTTGTTTCTTCTTTGGAGAGTTCTTTGTCTTTTCTACTTGATGAACTATGATGGCCTTTAGGGAATTGGTCATTTTTGCTGCTTGATGAAGTATGATCATTTTTTGAGAATTGGTCCTCTTCACCGCTTAATGAAGTATGATCGCTTGCTAAGAATTGGTCCTCTTCACCGCTTGATGAAGCATGATCGCTTACCGAGAATTAGTTCATCTTTGCTAGGTCAACAACTTCACCTTGTGTATATTTTTTTGATTGTGTGATACAACTCCTTAGTGGTTCTTTTTGTATTTCTTGCAAATACATGATTTACCTCGCATGGGATTAGCCCTTCGCGGCAAGCATTGATTATTGTAGTAGCTGGAGGATTGGTGACCTGCTTCTTACTTTAGAGAATCATAGGAAGTAAATTCACAAAGTGTTGACGATCGGTAAACCGCCAATCTTACGTAATACGTAGAGCTTACATAGTACATGATTTACCTCGTGCGGGATTAGCCCTTCGCGGCAAACTGGAGGATTGGTGACCTGCTTCTTACTTCAGAGAATCATAGGAAGTAACTTCGCAAAGTGTCAACGATTGGTAAACCGTCAATCTTACATAACAGTGGAGGAGAGAGAGATGGGGATCGTATCGGGAAGCTGACCACGAATTGGGCCACTGGCGAAAAGATTTATACAGTTTCGGGCCTCCCTAGGGATAACAGCCCTACATCCTATTGGTTTATATTAATCTCGAGACAGAGTACAAGGGGGTGTCTAGTCCTAGATGGGATCTACAACTAGTCGAGGTGGTTGTCGAGGCTGATCTTCCCTTATACTTGCTTGGAAGTCGATTGATCTTGAAAGGCTTGTGGTGCTCGTTGAATCTATTGAGCTTGTTCAACCTATCTAGCTTATCTAGCAGCTTGTTTTTGCTTGTCCTCTCCGAAGGCCGTCGGGATCCTTTTATAGAGGGTATATCATATCATAAGAGATACAGATTCGTCTCCGAGTAGGATTCCTCTTTCCTTAAACATTGGGATTGACTGCCTAGTTTAAGGAGTCTCAGGTACCCAGGGGTGGTTTCCTTATCGACCTATAGTCCTTATCCAAAATACACGCCTTCTCGGTTAGTTAGGATACTCCTAGGTCGTGGTGTATTCGTATACGAATACCATCTTCATATTCAATAGTTGTGTACTACTCATCATCGCAAATACTTTTCATCTTCTTGCTTGATGGTGAACAACTTGTTTGACAACCAAGGTTGGTTGAAGTTTCCCCGAAATCTTGCGACAAAAAGCTCCGAGAGACAATCGCATGAATTAATGGAGTTGTTTCTTTGGTTATAGGACCATGTTCGGGAAATTCCCGTTAATGGAAGAGGGTAAATATTGCACAATTATGTTGCTACTCCTCCTCTAGCAGAGATTGTTGTGGAAAAAAATTCTATGAATTGCAAATGGTCAAAATCTCTACTATATTGCTTCGGTGTGGGTTGACAGAATTTTGGGGGAAAAGGTGCTTCTTGAATTTTGCATGAGAGAGGATTTCAAGTTTGCCCATTATTCCTCCCCATGGTCTTGATGGCATTCGCACGAGTTTGATAGCTGCTCTCTTCATCAAAACTTGAAGAACGACGTCGGGACCTTGGTGATGTGCGACTAGGTTCATGTCAATTCCTCTTGGATCAGTTAGCAGTGCCAGAACTTGTAGTTTGCTCATGATCTTTGTGTGTTGCATTTTGGCGTCCTCGTCAGCACCCCGTCCCTTATGGCGATCCTCTTATTGTCATGGCTCCTCAAGAACTATTGGCTTTACTCGAGACTCTTCCTGGTATGGAGGTATGTTAGAACCTCCACCAAAAGCTTGGGCTCGAAAGGGGTAGAACCATGGTGCCGTGTTCATCACGGCCATATGGGCCAAGGACAGAAGGTGTGAGAATAAGCCGGATCAATCCCTTGCGGAGCCCCTTGTGCAAATTTATCTTCGGGGAGGCTCAATAATTAGTTCCCATTTGGATTGTCATACATGATGGTTGCAAAGAGGCCGATGTGTCAGCTCACATTTGCGGAGGCAGCATAGTACGATCTTGCTGAGTATGTTGCTCTTGTGAGATCCTGTCACACCCCGATTTTCTGAAACCTAAAAATTAGGACCAACAAAAACTTTTTGGCGCTAATGATAATATTCTCTTAAATAAACCTAATCAAAAACCTCATCATCTCTTAGCAACCTTGTCATCGTCTGGTATAACCACCGTGTGATCCCTTCCTCTTCTTGACACATGTGTTCAAACCTCCATCGCGTCTAGCTTTTCACCAAATCCTCCTAGCGTCCCTCGACGCAAGGCAACCGTCGCCTACCAATTCCTTATCGGACTCCTTGCGTATTCATATATGCACACCTACAATTCCCCACATGCATGTACCCATATGTGTATGTGCGTATGCTCGTCTACCATGCGGTACCCTTTAAAAAAATTAAGCATATATATGGCACAAACCTCTCCCATATGCCATGACCTTCTACCATCTACTTCGCTACGTCCTATCATGAGTGTGTGCACATATATAATGTATTCTTAGGTACGCGGGTTTGTCAACCCCAACTCGACCATGTGACCTAAGTCATTTCTTTATATTCATGCTTGATTAATTCGTACTGCCCTACGTATCTCTAAAACCTAAAATGCCACTTGATAATTCGTACTGCCCTACGTATCTCTAAAACCTAAAATGCCCCGTGGCACTTCTCTGCCCTCGGCTCCGATGTCGTCTATTCAGCCGTCATGTATCTACATACCCATCTACATCTCAATCTAATGCTACCCACAAATATATCCCGATCGTAAATGCCAAGGCCATTCAACTATTCCTCGTGTCATTGCTCGAATACCCTAAACCTATGTACAAAACTATGTCATGAAGTATAGCACAAAAAAAAATCTCTCAAATTAAATTAAGTGTCCGATTGAGCCACTTTCTTGAAATTGAATGAAGCCACGACTGATCGAACTTCCACCAATTCCCCAGAAACTTTTGGGATATCTTGTTATATGCAGCTCGATTCTAGGAATGACCATCCGCATCCTGTGCAAAAGTTTCAAAACTATTTAAATCCAAGACTTCATCGGTTTTGAGGATGGCCTAGTTCCAACTAGTTTAAATTCCCAATCATCTTCAAATCGAGCATGAAACAGCCTATTTGAATTCTCAACCCATTTCTGAGTTAAAACTTTATTTCCTATGCTCAAGAATTTTTCCTCGGGAATCAATCAGAATGCCTGAGTTGGCTACTCAAGTCTCTGCTGAACTGCTCACCATTCTGAGCTAGGGTGGCAATCTGTGTACCAACCGACTTGCCTCTTCTTCACTTGCACGTGGACCACGGCCCCACATTGCAGCTTCTTCTTCCCCATGTCTTCTTTCTCCTCCTGCTATACTCTCTCTCTCCCTTGCCGCTGGACACTGCTCCGCCTTTGGGTTCTCCTCGCCACATCTCCCGTTGCTACAGAGAGTGGTGCCCAACTCCTCTGTAGCTACACCTCGCCGGCCCTGTAGCCTTAATCATGCCGCCCAACTCCTTCTCTGCTCTACAACTCGAGCTGCTCCTCAACTCCTCACCCAAGCAGCCATTCCCTCCCTCACTAGCCCCTTGCTAACTCCTTGGCCTTCTTTATTCCAAACCTCCTGGTGTAGCAATAGCAGCAGCCAGCCCGAGCTCCCCACTGCCTCACTCCATTTTATCAAGCTGAGTTCCCATGCCTTCTTCTTCCCTGTGCTGCCGTTCTTTTCTCAGCAAGCTGTTGTGCTCCTCATGTTTCCCGAGCTCCAGCGCCACCACGTGCTTACTCCCCTCCTCCTTCTCCTATTGCTTCTTCTGCCTAGATCAGCTAAAGCCGAGTTCCTCCTCTACACCGCAAGCAACCCCATTTCTCCTCACTTCCAAGCCGAGCTTCCCCAAGCAGCTGAGCTGACGCAGCTCAAGCACCCAGATCGAGCTCCCTTCTACTCCTCTCCCCAGCACCTCTATTCTCCATAGCTCGCTAAGCTTCCCTAAGCCGGCGCTCTAATTCACGCCGCCCGTGCCACCACATTAGACACTTGCGATACCAGTATGCCTCCGCTCGAGCCACCTTTTCATTGCCGCTTCACACGCTGTCGCCATCTACTCGACGAGCACGTGTTCCCTAACCTCGCCGGCGCTGCACGTCAACCATTGTGCTAGCAACCTCAGCCCGAATCTCGCCGCCAGTAAGCGGCCTCCGAGCTCGTCGACTGCCGGCCACTGGTGAGGTCCTGCCACTCCCTCCCTCTTGGTACTAATACTAAGGTCAAGTCCCTAATCCATACCTTGCGCGCTAAGCAACATAGTTAGCCTAGGAGCATGCAATCAGCCTAGGCCACCAGCTAGTTAAGCAAAGACGAAAACCCCATGTTACGTCTTCTCTTAAGAGAAGCATACTTTTTCTCCCCAACCCTCTAATGACACCTTCATTCACCACAGGCGCATTCCTACGAATGCATTTTCCCATTCCGAATAAGTATTCTTCATTTACTTTGCATTGAAGTACGTTGCATCCTCTTGAAAGCGTATTCCCCAATTCCTTCCTCCAAAACATGTCTTCTCTTACGGGAAATGTAACCCCTTTGTTTCTTAATCAGAAACCGCCTTTCTTATACAGGAGGCACATTTCCAGAGCACGTTTTCGACATCATATCTTTCCCCTCCGGCTGAAACCCTCCCTTTCGATTTTTCTCTCCCGACAAATATTCGGATGTCCGTATCTCCTCCGTGGCAACTCCGATGGACCCGATTCTTTTTTCTATAGTCTCATAAGATCAAAATCTATCCTCTCGTACCTATTTCATAATTTTTGAAATTGTATGGATTTCAAGTTTGAATTCAAATCAAATGTAGCTTTAATATACCTACCTCCCCGCATGCAGCTCCAAGTGACCTAATTATTTCTTCCAACGACATCTAAGGTCGCAGAAAATAATTTGAATCCATTAGAGCTTTAAAAAAATGAAACCTTTATGCATTACTTCCGTACACAGGTATGCATCCCTAAATACCAATATTCCTCCAATAGTCATATCTTAGTAAATCACTCCCAAGAGCCTTGTTAACAAAATCTCCAGAATATTTTAATAGTCATACCAACCCTTTCAAACTTAACTAGGATAATTACTAAGAGCCTCTAAGGTATTAGTATGTTATTAATCAAAGAAAGCTAGGGTTTCCCTTTCTACGAAAAATCGTTATTGCATGGGAAGTTAAGTCCTTCTCGCCTTTTTTTTGCAAACCCTAATAATCAACTAGGTCAACAACACATGTTTTTAAGCTCATGAATGTATGTTTGGTTCTGGTTTGGTTCTTCCCCGCATCGTCGTTTATTCGATGTCTTCCGACGTGTAGATACGACATTATGAAACTTCGCACGAAGGGTTTCGAGCAATTGACGTATCAAGTTCACGCCCAAGACTCGATCAATATTACCAGGCAAGCATTCCCACCTTGATCATGTTGAATCCCATATGTGTGAAAACTTAATTATTTTGTTTGCAACCCTGCATGCTATGTGAGTATCAATGATATTTTATGCTAGACCTAGCTACACCCTGTAGTTGCATATGCCTCAGATCCGATAAATAAATCCTTGTAACCCTGGTACTAATTGTTGCACATCGTACGTCCAGCAATGTATTTAGGAATATAGGCAATAGCCAGGCTTAGACCTGCTATAGAGAAAGACCTAATTTTGTTCGATTCATGTGAAACCCCTTTGGTTATGGGATTAAAACCCCTGGGAAGGCGTGTACTCTCCGAGGTGATTGTTTGAAAGTATTGTTTGCCAAAACCCAAAAAAAATGAAGGATGATTTTGATTCGGGTGAGAACAGTAAGTGGAGATCAGAGGAATGGTTGTAGCATGTAGTGACATGGCTAAGAGGTGATGATATGCAGTCTTGCTCGAATCAATTAAGGACCGAGCCTAAGTGCCGCTCGACCAAGTTCACCCCGTATGTCCACATGTCCTTTATGGGAAGGACTTGACTAAATACCCTATAGAGTACTAGTGCTTGGACCCGTGGGCAGTAGGAAGAGAGTGCTAGGTAGATTGGCATCCCTAGAGGACCTCCGCATGTCCACGTAGTGAGTCATTCGATATAAAGATAAGTCCACTTCGGGTTATGGGGTCGGGCATCACCGAGCACAAGCGAAGACTGGGTAGATCTTATCTAGCGGGTCCACCTCTGGTACGAAAATGGGTGAAAAGTCTCGTTGTAATAGCCCTGCCAATACACCTCGTGAAGTGTATCCGTTAACGTTTGGCAACAAGGGGGACTTACATCTTGTGGGTAAAGCCGTACAACCTCTGTAGAGTGTTAAAATCTATTCGAATAGCCGCGTCCTCAGTCATGGACACAACTTGGAAAGGCCACACACTGGTTAGACTAAGTTTTGGTTACAAAATCTGAGAATGGGATTAAGGACGTGGGCATGATTTGTCCACAGTGTGCAATTTGAGCTACAGGCTGGTAGAAAGGAACTGCAGAAGTGCAACCTAGCCCGTGCTGCAGCGCGGTAGCTAGCACGGGTAGGCTTAAGGACTGTCTGAGGCGATACACGGGTTATCGACCTCTAGTTGACGATTGTCAGAAAGTAATCTTTGGCACCAGATACTGACCCCTTAGAGACGGGCTTGCTTTCAGAAATGCTTTTGAATCTATTACCATTGAATTTCAAATGAAAACTTACTTTTCCGCTCAACCTTCAACTTAGGGTAGAGCCCTTTTATGGAACAAACCTTGCATGAAATATGTTCCGTTATACTCTTCCTATGGAATGCTTGTGAGTATATTCAATGTACTCACCTGGCTTGTTGATTTGGCCAGACGAAAGAGACGTCAACTCTGAGGATACAATTATGTTCACAAAAGCTAGGGCGTGACCCTAGTCAGTTGCCTGTCGGGTATGGCATATTGATGGGCCTCATTATCGCTTGATTTCCGCTGCAAGTTTATAGCCATTGGGCTATAGGTATCAGACTCGACCTGAATGGTCAAGCTACACGGTATATATTGATATATGTGTGTATGCCAACGATATACAGGTTAACTTATGTGTACCGGCTACTGATCATGGGACCGGTGCAATGCATGGAGTGCATTGATCAAGAGTCTTGGCGTTAATCATTGCCCTTAAGTTAGTGACGAGTTTTGTGGACACTTACTAGATTTGTTCCGTCGGTCTTCTAGCATCTTCCTAGGCAACATGTACGACATTGATTGGGTTCATCACGGTCATATCTTCAGGAGTTCCGATGATTGCCATTACGAGGCCTTGTTCTTCAACATAACCCTGAGTGCCCTTCTTCTTGGTGATATGACTTATGAGAGACTTCTTCAAGCGGTGACTTCTTTTCAGTAAGAGCCATGGCAACACGGATGACTTGGAAGGCCATTGGCTTGCCAAACCCTTGATGGAGGGTACGTAGCTTGTTTCTTGTTAGCGGGTCCCTATGGATGGTGTCACTATTGTGATGTCGAAAATGACTTAGAGAGAGGAGGTGCGTGTTGAGCATGGACAAAGAGTCGGTACCATTGAGTAAGTAGAAATGTGTGCGACAACTTGGTGCTGGACATCGAACACTAACACAATTGACACGAACATATTTTTTAACTGGGTTTGACCTTCTCGAGGAGGCATTATCTTGTTGAGGGGTCTGGCTTCAATTCCTGGGGTCCGAGCCTACGATGGGGGTCCTCAGGCATGGACAAGTTTTCACTTAGAACTCTCTCATGCCTATGAACGGGCCCTCGGCAACGAGAGGACCTCCTCGAGGAATTTTGGCCACACCTACGAGAGATGAGAGCTTTTATTCCCAAGAGAGGTGAGTAACAAATGTCCCATGTGGTGCCTTTTATAGCCTAAGGAATGGGAGCAAAAGGCCCCTATGTCCTTGGTGGGAGGGAATAGTAGTGGTAGTTTAGTCTAATTTGGTCTATAGAGACTTGGTTTCTGATGGATAGAGGCTTGGTCCATGTTCCATGGTGGACCACGGGCTTGGTGGACATTCTTTCCTTCATGGGCTTCTTCTACTTCGGGCTTGCGATTAACTTTTGATCTTGACCTCTTCTTTTAATGCTTATGCTTTTCATCTTCTTCCAATATCCTGCTTCGGTGTTGCTGTGAATAGGAGCCCTCTAGTCAGAGCCGATTTTCCCCCTTACAACAGTAGCCCTCTTGACCTGTAGACCCAGGAGTGTGGTTGAGGGTCAAAGAAAAAAAGGTAGTTCCACCATCTTGAATGCTTGCACCTCTTCTTTACTGGGTGTTTTGTTGCTTAGGTCATATTGGGAAACCTGAAATCATAAAAAATTTGGGATACCAGAAGGAGGTGGAAATATAATGTTAAAACCTTGGTGTCCAACTCATGACAAATCGAGGTATCCACCCGAATCATGATGATGTTGAGGATTTAGATCGCACCAAGGTAGAATTTTTAGGGACTTAGTGAAACCCCATGTCCGATCCAGGGCTAGACAAAAAACTTGGTAAAATTTGAGGTTTCAGTAATGGTGACATTGAGTATTCAGGGAGATTATGCACTAATCCTGAAAAAAGTACCCAAATCATGGATTTTAGTGCAATTCAAGTATTTAGGTCATGGCAAATATGTGAGGAAAAAGAGAGAAATTATGGATGGGCCTTCGAATCATGCGGCCTGTCGAGTGGGTAATGTGGACGGAAACTGCCTCCGACACGTGCTGGAGCTAGGAGAAAAGGAGGCGATCTATGACTTCCCGAGTAGACTAGGCCGGATGAGCGAGCGAAACTCTTTAGAGCATCCACAGCAGCATCGGTATCTGGTTCTCTATAGCCAAAATATAGCTCAATCCATCAAAAACCCTCTCCCAGCAGCTTCCCTACTTCGTTCTGCATCCTATCTCATTCTACATCCGCCCTCTCTGTGTCCCCATTTGTAGCAAACTTCTCCCATTCTGCATACCGTAACCGCCATTCTCGGAGACCTCCTCCCCGCCATTCTGCCCTGCGCATCGCCCCCGTCGTTTCGTAGTGCATGAACTCTCTACCGTTCTGCTCCGCACGACTTCCCCGCCTGTCTGCTCCACATGCCATCCTTCCAAGCCAGATCGACGGCGTCTTCCCTCCTCCTCTCCCCTCCCCCCCTTCCCGCATGCACATCCCCACCCTCCGTCCAGGCTAGATCGATGCAAGCGCCTCCATCCTCCACACCATCGTCCCCGTGCAAGGGGCCCAAGCCCATTCAGCACCTGCCTCCTCCCCGCTATCGTCCCCGAGCAAGGGCCTGAACCCGTTCAGCGCCTCCCTCCTCCCCGCGTCGTCCCCGAGCAAGTTCCCGAGCCCGTTCAGTGCATCCGTCCTCTCCTCCATCGTCCCTGAGCCGGTTCTCGAGCCTGTTTAGCACCTCCGTCCTCCCCACCATCGTCCTCACAAGTTCGTCCGCCTCCACGCAAATCCCATCCACGTAGATCCCCTCCACGACTGGACAATTGCATTTGCCTCTCTACTGACCCCCCTCACCACCAGCTAGACAGCACGGCTGGCCCCCCATCTCCATCTCCGTCTGAATCCCCCCATCTCCGAACTCGTCTTGGACCGGATCGAGTCCGACGTTGAGGCGTGGGGCTAGATTGACATCCCGCTAGTCTGCACCGACGGTGCGGTCGTCTCCTCCAACCGGATCCACGTGGTAGTCCTCCTTGCACTGGCGAGTGCCGTGGTAAAGCTGGTCCAGTGCACGGATCCTCGACGGGTGGAGCCATCGGCTGTTGTTCCATCTCCGCCTTAGGTTGCTACCTGCGTCGGCAATGACCCACTGCTCCCCAACCCCTGATTCCCCTCCCCCCTCCCCCTCAATGTGAGTGTGCCCGATCCCCCCTTCTTCCACAGTACGAACAATTTCTAGCAATTGATGATATGCAAATTTGTTAGAATCAGAACCTCCATTAGCATTTGGCTTTGTACCATGAGTTAATCTTTGTGGCCATTGAACAAGATTGAGTTGATGCTTAGAGGTTGCTACAGAGCATAGTTCAATTTGATGCGTACAGGTTGGTTCTTGCTTTGTAGACATACCTGCTAAGCGTAGTTCAATTTTATGCTTAGAGTTTGCTGAATGTATAAGATCTATTCAAAAATATAACCTATTTCTCTGGTTAATGCTTAGAGGTTTCTATACATCTCGGAGTGTAGTTCAATTTGCCCTAAGTTTTGATAGTATGCTTGCTATTATGGCTGAGTCATTTAGCAGCAATATAATAGATTGATAAGTTTGAATGAACTCTAACAGTTCAGTGGTATGTTCATGAGGTACGGCCACATTATCTTTGGCTCCATCACAATTGCAGTCTTGTGTGCCTTCGTCCCCTTCGTCTTCTATTATCATGTTATGCATGATAACACAGGCGGTCATGATGTCTCGAAGTATTTCTTGGTCCCAAAAATGAGCTGGTCCTCTGACAATGGTGAAATGAGCTTGGAGAACTCCAAATGCTCATTCAACATCCTTCGTCATTGCCTCTTGGGCCTGTGCAAAATATCTTTTCTTATTATCTTGGGGGCATGATATTGTCTTCACAAATGTAACCCATGAAGGATAAATCCCATCTGCAAGGTAATATCTCATTGTATAGTCGTAACCATCGACATTATAATTAACCTTCGGAGCTTGCCCTTCAGCTAACTTTGCAAAGAGAGGAGACCGATGAAGAATATTTATATCATTATGTGACCCTAGTAAACCAAAAAATACATGCCAAATCTAGAGATTTTGTGAAGCCACAGCTTCAAGAATGATTGTGGGCTTATACACGTGTCCACTATACATGTCTTGCCATGCTGCCGAGAAATTCTTCCACTTCCAGTGCATGTAGTCTATGCTACCGAGCATACCTAGAAAACCTCTATCTTCTCCAATCTGGAGTAATTTAGCATTATCGATCTCATTTGGATTGAGATCTCAAGTACTCATCTCTGAATACTTCAATAATAGCTTTTACAAACCTTTTGACGCTCTGAATAGCAGTGCTTTCTCAAATACGGACATAATCATCCGTAGCATCAGCTGCAACTCCATAAGCAAGCATTCTAAGAAGATAACCCTAGAGCACCAGCGCTATTTCTTTTTTGCACAGAATAATCATCATGCTCTTCTATTGCGTGCAAAATGTGATGAAATAGAGGACGACTCATTCTAAACTTGGGTGGGTAGGAACATTTATCAGTACACAGGAGGTTCAACAAATTGGCATAAACCAAAATATGAATTGGTGGCAAACCAGCGCCGGAAGAATCTTGGGCCGTAGGTAGGAGCATCTGAAAAGTAGTCGTCGTAAAGTCTTGAATGGCCTGCTTGTCTATTGCGATGAACTACTTGACGCCCAACCATGGACCCAGCAAGACGTCGAACATGCGAACGTTTATACTATTCGTGTGCTACTTGCATAGTCTCATAGATAAGTTGGTCGTCCTCATCGAACGACGACGTATCTAACAGAGTTTCCATGAAAAAGCTACGACGACTCATGTTGGAGAACGAGTGGGTGGGAAGTGCAAATGGCCTTGGTGCTGGTTGAGAAGAAAAGAAGAGTAAATGTCTTGTTGGATGGGAAAGCAGAATGAGCAAATGGTTGTCCATATATAGACCTCGAGATATAGTCGTTGGGAATATAGCCCTTCGAAATTAGCCGTTTGAAAAAAAAACCGTTCAAATTTAGCCGTTCAAAAAAATAGCCGTTGGAAAAAAGCGTCGTTCGAAATATATCCTTTGAAAAAAATAGCAGTTAAAAATAATGTGGTAATTATAGAATATCAATAAAATATAGGATGGGGGGATATAGAGATTGAGATTTGGAGAAGCTGCTAAAGTGTAAAGAGATATATTATCTTTTGGAGAAACTCCTTATATGGAGATATAGAATGTGATTTGAAGAAACTGCTGCGGATGCTCTTAGGCCAGACCCTTGACGGAAGTAATATCCCGAATCAGTATCTGCTGCTAGATCCCAGAGATGTGGAAGAATCCTGGCCGTCCACCAAGAACACTAGCTACTATGCGAAAATGTATATATGTATTTCATTTAACGAATTCGAATACAGACAACGCATACGATGGAAAACTCTAAATCAGATTCAAGCATACTGGATTTGAATGAATATGACATAATTAGGATAATCAGTATCCATTTTCCAACTGTACAAGCTATGTATATATATAGTCGGCCTCATTTTCTACAATGGATTGTAACGGATGTACTCGCTATAACCACAAATATGCATTGGAACTTCAGAAGAATCATGTCATACGGCCTAGCAAACCCAAACATCAAATATCATCGGACATCTATTGCAAACCCTCAACGCCTGATGTTTGCATATCTACCAGCCAGTCCCCCTACTGCTAGCAACTGAAATGTAGTAACAATAAAAAGCAGTGAAAATGGCCCAAGGTTAAGCTGTGGTGCATCGCGCATGCATACAAGGATGCAACGAAGCAATCAATCGCCCCACCAGCGTTTCATCTCCTCCAACGACGGGAGCACACCAGCCACTGTGTCATCGAACAAGACTGTATCCCTATCAACGCCAGTACCGCGGCCCTCCACGCGGTCATTGCTCTGGCTCGAGCTACCGTCGGCCACCACCGCCGCCCGCGCGGCCGCAGAGTCCTTCCCGGTGAGCCTCTGCACGACGTCCTTGAAGTTTGCCTCGTCCGTGCTCACCTCCCTCGTGACGATGTGCGTCACCTTCACCTCTTGCGGCGTCCGTCCGCCGCCGGCCGCCGTGGCCGCCAGCCTTGGACGAGCCCCCGCCGCCGCCTTTTGCTCGCTTTCCATGTATGCTAGCTCCAAAGCTGCGACTACAATTCACCGCCCGCTGCGAAGATGCATACGCGCCTCCGCTATATAGATGGCGCTAGCCCTGACCACCGGCCTGCGCGACTAGCCTCGAGGTGGAGAGGGACTCCGGGAAGGAAAGGTCGCCGTTGAATGGAGAACAAGAACTGTCCATGGATAGGACTGGTCGCCTGCAGGTTCTAGTTTCCGCCTCGATCTCCTGCAACATGCACACAGATTAGCATACAGTAGTACTCAATACTTGCTAGTAATTTTATTCCCTCACCTTTCATTGTCCATCGAGAGAGACTGGACCACGTAGAAGTCGACTCGTTTTTAAACTTTTTACTCCTCCGAAGCTGCACGGAACCAGGCTAATTGATTTGCATGGCTTCCGTGGAACGACTGGACAATGTAGCTGGCAACGTCCCCGTGGCTTGGAAGTCGGAATTCTTTGGGTGATACGGTAGAAAACTGCGGTGCCGGTAAAGACGAATCGATCATTACCACGCCCACATGTTGTTCTTCCGATTAATTCAGCACCACGAGCACGAACGAGGTGGATGTCATGCCTTCCTCGTCCGAACATGGACTTTTCTCTCGAAGTCTCGCTACCTGATAACGTCGCCCGCCGTTGGTCATCCGACGTAGTAGGGCCATGGCGCGCATGGCCGCTCGAGGACCATATTTTCCCGCGGGTTCCGCCCGCGCGGCCGCTGCAAAACAGCTCGTTTCCGCGTGCCGGCCGGGCTCCGGGCCAGCGCCGCATGCAACCGTGGCTTGGCACAGCTGAACTAGCGGAGTCGTTTGGACCGGGCCTGGTGCGAGATTCATTTGCGGGCTGTGGCTGCCACGCCCACATTCGCTCGCTGCACGCCCGGCACTTGGCGACCTGAGCTGCCGAAAAGTCGAGGGACTGCACAGTGGGCGGGGCTGGGTGTCGGAATAGCTCTACAGAGGAAGCCTCCGGGCCCGGCCAACTGAAGCAACGCGTTCCGGTTCGCGGTCTAATCTGATGCGGCCTGTTTTCTTCTAGTTAGTTTGTGGTCACGCACTCACGCAGCCACGCTTGATTCTAGAGAGAGAGAGAGAGAGAGAGAGAGAGAGTCACTCTTGCACAACCTAAACAACCGATCGAAAACTTAGCTGGGTGCCACTACGAGAAGGGCTACGAGTACGATGCATGTGCACGGTAATTGTGGGCCAGAGCAAAAGGTTACAAAGTTTAACGTCATATGCCTATATCATAAGAGTATCGTACGAGAATAATCGTAGGCACAACATTTCTGTAACTATCGCAGGGGCTCTTAGAAATGCTACTGCAAACACACCGTGATAAGCAAAATGCCATCACCAAAATATATTTCATGCAAAATGGACAATTAACGATGCCCATGTCTTCACCATCATCCTCGTCTTCCCCAGAACCCTCTCTCCCTCTCTGTCCATCTTTGCATTCTCCTTATCCCGCGGTATATATCCACCATCGTTCCATCTAAAGTTGGTGCTCCTTCTTCGATCCATCTGCGGGTGAGTCAAATCCACGCCTAGGAGAGGAGCCCTGATGGTGCCACACCGTTACAGTGGCGGAGGCAGCAATCTGGCAAGGTTTGGCCTCCGTCACACCTTAAAATTTTCCACCTTCAGGCTATATGCGCGTCAGTGTTGAGAAAAGTTTCAAGCTCGGTGTTGTTGTGTGCCTGGTTGCCTGCATCGGCCATACCTCAAAAAACTTTCTGCCCCGCCACTGGTTACATCGATGGTTTGTGGGGACATCACCCCAAACAGCAGCTGGTGTGGCTCTAATTAATAGAGTTATTATGCCATTCTCTGTTACTTTTTCAGATTTTTGTTTAGATAACGAAAGAATTTTATTGCTCTCTGCCACTGTAATAAGATAATACAGCGAACCAAAAGAGTATTTCTTGGCCTCTACACTGTTACATTTTTAGATGAGCGGTGAGTAATGGAAGTTCTTCACGAGCTCCATAACATTGCAATGAGGCTGATGCGCGGTGAAGCTGCTTGATGAAGGAGGTATTGTTCAGGAGAAGGGTGGGACGGATACGCGAATAATGTGGTCTGTTAGAGTAGCTTGTCAGACTTGGACAGTGGATCAAAAGAGGAGGAATTAATGCATGGTAAACTTTCTTACATGTTTGAAACATGGTCCTTGCTTTGTACAACTTCGATGTGCACCTGGCCGTGGATCACTTGGAATTTGGCACCATCTTGGATTGGTCGACAACGTATCCCAAAGCCACTTCGAAACCTCGGAGCCGCCTTTTTCCATGGTGTCGTTAGTAACATTATCTGCGCCATTTGGAATGAATGCAACTGATCTTTCAAGGCGAGTCCGTCTCTGCTATCAGGTTGCTCACACTGCGAAAGAGACGATCGACCTTAAGACTTCAAGCCCCCTCCCCTCCTCTATTTCTTGATTGGTTGTATTTTATTTTCGCCCCACCCTGATCTCTTCTCCCCTCTGGGGAAAGATAGTCTGTACATAAACTACTTTCTTCTTTAATGGATTGGTATGTTTCTGGAAAAAAAAAGAACTAGGTTTGCTAAGAACACACGGTAGAATAGAAAATGTAAAACATGCACTTGTGTCTATATGCACCCTTTGTCGGGAATAAGTATATTCATTTATATGTATATGTACAAATATATGAAAAATGCCATAGCATTAGAACATGTTATAGTATGTGTATATGGAAAAATTGCGAGATTATTTGTACACCATACAGAAAAGGACAAAAGAATATACTTATCTTTGATGACTTGAGTTGGTTCTATATTTTGTTTCTAACCTAGCTTGTATAGCTGGTGATCTAGCCGAGTAGCAATAATATTGCTCAACAGATAGAGTCTTTTCCCCTCAATAGTAGTTCAACAAAAGGATGGAAAAAGACCTTCAGGTAATAAGGCCAAAGGCCAAGAGTCTCAGACCCAAGCATTTCTGGCTAGATCCTTCCTATTATCCCGTGTGCTATAGTTTTCACATCAACTATGCACATGCACCTACGTGGCTGCAACTAAACTCGACCTCGCCGTCCCTTTTCTCTTTTCTCCGGCTTTCACCGGCATCAAGTACATGAGTGCCTAATTCCTGAAGTAATTTTATATTTCTATAGTTTTATTATGTGTTTTTACGTAGACTTTTGGTAACGTGGAACAGAAAAAAACTCTAACCAACACATACAAGCCACCTCTTGCGCAGGAGACAACCTTGGCACCAAAACCAAGCCACCGACACAGCATCAAGAGTGTGGACATAGAAATGTGAACTAGCTTATGACGATTCGTAGAGACAGCTATTGCCATCATTGCAATGACAGTCCACGTTACCATGTACGATAATCACAATGCTTCGCGATTAACTGTATCTAAACCACGCCATGTCGGATCAGAGCCAAGATAAAAGGACAACTAATAAAGAAAGAGATGAAAGCTGTCTGTAAATATAATATCTTGTCTTAAACTTCTGCAATTTATGAGACCTAACTTGTACACAACCAGTTAGAAATTCTATGAGGAAGAAAAAAATCTAGATGTATTTAATTTTTAAGTTCACATTAGATACTGTCGTTGAGGTAGTATCATGACTCTATTTATATAATGTGGAAATGATGATAGATACAATATCTTAGATATGACTATTGGAACTACCCTTAAAGAAGATGACAAAGACATTTAATAGAGACAACTATTTCCATAAAGAAAAATAGAGACCACTATTGTCTTTACTACTGCATGCGCATGCATGCCATGTGATAGATATCAACCGATGGGTGCAAAATATAATGCATCTAGACGTCTGACGCGGACATTCCCAAGTGATTGATGTCCAGCAGACGTAAAAACGTCTGCACAATCACTTCCATCGAAAGTCTGGGAAACCAACGGACGTTGTTTTTCTCAAATAAAGTTATTTCTAGAGTATTTCAGTTGAAAGAGCACTGCAAGTTGCAAGCAAAAGGGCACTATCTTGAGCTAAAGTTCGAGGTAGGAAAAGATCCTCCGGCCCGTTGGAGGCCATGCAAATGCAGAAAGATCCTCCGCTTGGAGGCCATGCAAGCAAAAGGGCACTATCTTGAGCTAAAGTTCGAGGTAGGAAAAGATCCTCCGGCCCGTTGGAGGCCATGCAAATGCAGAAAGATCCTCCGCTTGGAGGCCATGCAAATGCAGGAAAAGATCCTGGCATTGGGGGCCATGCAAATGCAATCCGATTCCCCTAGTAATATATCCCTGTCCAACAATTCCTAACATTCCGATCCGCTCGGTACATCAAAATGCCCTTTCTTTATCCGTTCGGAAAGTTGCAAATTAAATTCGAAAACTCTGTAATTGTCAGACTATCAATTTTCGGTCATCAAACTTTGAAATTTCAAATGATGTAGTTATACAATTGTGGTATGGTAGATTCAAATTCTAAAATGCTTGAAACACAAAGTTTGGTTAATACAATGTTAGAGATAATTGTTTTCTCTTGTATTTAATGCTCATATTTCTCTTCTCATTCTTTTGTCCCATGTCAGCAAAAATTAAACGTGACACAATGAATTGATAATTGACGTCACACCATTGTAAATTTATTAGATTTTGTGCTGCCTGTTCCGATATGAATTGATGTCCAACCAATGTTGAGAAGCTGTCTAGGGAGTAGTTGAATTTTTAGCTTAAAGAAATTAAATTTTAGGTCTCAAATGTAAATCCAACATCCGCTCCAGGTCACCTCCCGTCGCCGCTGCATGCCCGCCACGAGCTGCTACCTCTCGGCCACCATGTTGCTCGCTCCCGTCACCTTAATTTTTCCCGTGGTCATCCGCATCCACTTTCCTTTCTGGCACTCTGACTGCGCTATCATGTCTGGCTTTGCAACCATCGACCGCCATGTATGTCGTCTCGTTCAGTCATTATTCTGTTTGCCGACTTCTTCCACCAGCCTCCTCCGAGCCCATGTCGCCTCGACACACAATAGGTCTGCCGTTGTCCCTCTAGAATCTACAATTGGGGATTCAGTAAACCTAAACCATAATCTAACCTTGTGGGCGCCATGACAGTCTCGTCGATAACCGTTGTAGATACAGAAGTGTGAATTGCATGGCAAAATATATTGGGTCAAGAAGTGAGTACTTCCTTGGTGACTTCATTCCAAAATATTTCAGTTAAAAGAGTACCGCAACTTGCAAGCATGGGGAGATATTTTTAAGAAAGGACAGCAGCCCTGCCAATCAACTAAAGTCAACCAAAGTACAACTCAACCAGGCAAGGATATGAAGACGAGGAGGATACAGTACACACAAAAGTTAGAACACCGAGAGGGCTCTAGAGAGTGTCCGAGATGGTTAAAGGCTGCTTCTCATGCGCCTTGATTCTAGGGAGGAAAAGGTGGCCATGCAAATGCAATCGGATTCTTGATCGAAGTACTATCTCCAAGCTGGCGTCCTTGTCCAATAATGTGTAACGTTTTGATCCGCTCAAGCTCAAGCCAATCAAAGCGCCTTTTTTTATCCCCTTGGAAAGCCAGGAATCTCCTCGGAGAAAGCTACCTCGGTGGCAACGACAACGTCCCAATGGCTGATGACCGGGGATAAGTCTGTGGCGCCAGTGAAACTTCCAACGAATTGATTCGCGCTGCCATATTTTATGCGATGTGTGTATGGCGGCTGGGTAGTACGAGACCTCGTGGACGTGATGCCTAGGATCACGTGCACCTTTCTACGTTGTGCGCATTTGATACTCACGTTAATTCTCACTTGGTGCTGCCCCATGGGCTAGCTAGATTGCATTTAGGCCTCAAGACCTTAGTTCCGTTAGGTCCTGTTTAGTTAGGGCTTAAGAACTAGGCTTGGAATTTAATTTACTAAGACACTAACGGGTTAGCTAAGACTAGCAACCACATATATGTAATGTATGTCTTTTTACAATATATTATATGAAGTATATACCTTCATATGTGAAAAGCTACTCAAAGGAAAAAGGTTGTGCAACAAATAGCATTTTATAAGACAATTTCTTAAGCATGAAAAACATCAATTACCATGTATACAAATTGAAATTCGAAAGTAATTAGAAGACAATAAGTGTATGTAGGAGCCAATAAGTATAGAAGTAATTAGGAGACGGTCTAATATTTGCCTACAATCGTTGGATGAAGAATTATGAAATTGCATTAAACATTTCAGAAGGCTCAAACTAAAAGTATCACATTCTAATTCATGCTTTTTGTATTGATATATATGTTAAGTTAATTAATCGGTCAAAATAATAAGCTAACCCACAACAATTACGCTCCCAAATTCTATATTTCTACTACTAACCCAACAAACCCCACTTATTCTAGCAAAATAATAATTTAGTCTAATGAGGTTAGTTGCCAACATAAAATTTAAGTTAAACTAACCAAGACAAGTTAACAATGGCTAACCTAGTTATTTTAACCCTGAACGAAACAAAGCCCTAGGGTATATATGTACAAAGCCGTAATGTTAGCTGAACTTTCTGCCAGCCTTCACTTGATGGTACCAAGTAATGATATTTGGCAACTAGAGAGAGAGATAGAGAGAGAATCTTGCCTTCCTTCGTGAATATGTAACTAAGAGAAGGTTCATGCACTAAAATTAAGACACATAGAAAACAATGTTAAATATTTTTACTATAATAGCTATCTCTATCATTGTATGTTACTTTACACTAACAATTAGTTAGCGATGTAATGTGTTCTATAGCTCAGTCGGCAACCCAGACAACTAATTAATCCCACCTCTCATGCTATGTTGCCTCTTTAGCTAATATTAAAACATTATCACGGAGGTTTGATTGTGTTCAAGACCAAAGGTTTATAAACGACTTCTAGACATGGGCCAATCAACCGGAGCATCCGACTGACTGCCTTGACATTCATGCATGCATTGATCGCCATTGGATTGTGATGTCACCCCATGCCCCACCGAGGAATGAATGCAATGAACATGTTAAATATTTTTACTATAATAGCTATCTCTATCATTGTACGTAACTTTACACTAACAATTAGTTAGCGACGTAATGTGTTCTAGAGCTCCGTCGGCAACCCAGACAACTAATTAATCCCACTTCTCATGCTATGTTGCCTCTTTAGCTAATACTAAAATATTATCACGGAGGTTTGATTGTGTTCAAGACCAAAGGTTTATAAATGAATTCTAGGCATGGGATAATCGACCGGAGCATCCGACTGACTGCCCTGACATTCATGCATTGATTGCCATTGGACTGTGACATCACCCCATGCCCCACCGAGAAACAAATGCAATGTGCAAAGTTATACATGAGAATCTTTCCAAAACCAAATATGAAAATGATTTTTTGTGGGAAAAATATTTTCCTTCAAATGGATCATTTGACCCACGTGTTTGTTGCAACTAGACACTTAAAACAAGACCCTACTTGTATATGTGACGGCTGAAAAACATACGCTCATGTCAGATGCCCTTAGAGCCTTGTGATCACTGCAATGTAAGTCATGTCTGTAACAAATGTTTGTACCAATGCAACATATGTCCATGCCATTATAACAACAACAGATCATTGGAAGATAAAACCATGTGAACAACAATGTACATATGCAACATCTACCTCTCAGTGCAACAAAAATATGGAAAAATACAGGCAACATCCGCAATAAAATTTTTGTATACAACATATCTCATCCAATGCAATAAAAAATATAGGAAAATACGGGCAACATCAGCAACAAATATTACAAACATACACAATATGTTTTCTTTGGTACATATACCACCCTCATCTGTTGCACCAAATTGTGGAAACCAAATGTAACATGTGCAATAGATAAGATTAGCGCTAATATGCAACAAAATAAATACACGTATGCACATAATATAAATAATGCAACCAATACGAAAATATTACAATAGATAAGCCAAATGTGTGCAAGAAAATCTAGGTTTATGTAATAACAGATACTACTATAACAACAAAAATTGGATACAATCACCCTACCCGCTAAGGAGAGTGGCTCACCCTAATCACTAGGGTAGTGGTTTTTTCATCTATGTCAAGTGGGAGTGTTGAACTTCACCCTAACTGCTGGGGTGGTGGCTCACCCTAACCGCCGTGGGAAGTGGTGTTTCAATCTAAGTTTGGTAGGTGAGCAGTGAACTAGTTTGGAAAATGATGAATCCTAGCCCTAACCGCTAGGGAAATGGCTAACCGCTTGGGAAAGGAACATATATGAGTAGGGTCTTGTTTTGAAGTTTCATTGCAATGAGTATAACGGTACAAATGGATCATGATTTGGACACTCGATCTAAAATTTGTAACATTGTAAATTTTGGATTTTCACAATAGATACTTCTATACAAGCATTATCTTTTATCTAGTCGAGTGCAGGTTGGAGTAGTCACGGGCAGTGGCAACTCCATAACTATTGTATCAACTTCCACTTCTCTAGCATGCTATTGTGTGTAGTGGCAATTGATGTTATCTCTTGGAGATAGTTGACGTGGTGGTATCTGTTGTAAATAAGAGCCAATACTACAGAAACAGTCATCTAAGATACCTCATCACAAATGGATGAAAAATAACTGTCTGGGATTAGTATTATCAGAGATGTACGGTTTTTATAAATAAGAAAACACATCTCAGAAAGTTTTTAATTTCAACCATTTTTGATATTTCAGTCATCACATACGGTTTTATCTACCAACCGTCTAGGATGAGTCGTCCATATTATCACATATGGTTTTTAATTTCAACCATCTATGATGAGATGCGGTCCGGCCCAAGTTAGCATGCCTCCTTATAAACCCCTCAACCGAACTATAGCCCTCATATCGTGAAACGATCTCCACCACAGTTGCCCGCTGCTCCATCTCCATGTCCAGATCCGACTCTCTCACCCTCTCCCCCGAGCAAGCACTATCACACCCTCCACCAAGCCGCACGTCGCCTCATCGCCCTAGAAGGCACTGTCGCCCCCTCCACCAAGCCGACACTATTGACCCCTCCAGTGATAAGGTAATCGGTGCCCTCCTAGATCTATGGATGATAGGGTTACAGTTTAGGGCTTGTGATTTATTAGGGTTAATATTTTTGGGCTTATGATTAAAATTAAAATTGGCTATTGCGGGATGATTCTTGTTCTTCTAGATAGACCATCCTTAAATTAGTTCATGTAATATCTAACTTAGCTATATGCAAGATTTATAGTCAATTCGATCTATTGTCTCGGTTAGTCGTTGTGTTTGTGTCTTTTCATGTGAGATTTTATTGGTCAATTGCACCATCAAATCTGCTCATGAAAAGGCACACCCTAATGGGCTGAATGACACAATAAATTGAATGGTATACGTTTTGCAAATAGTGTAATTAGAGAATGCTGATAAACTAAACTAAGGAGGCCTATTTATGAGAACAAGAGTATTATGTAATATACTACTATAGATATCATAGACCGTTCTGAAGATGTATCCATATGTGATAGAAGCATCACAAACGGTTCTAAACAATCACCGCCTATGATATGGAATCATCTTAGACGGTTCTTTGATGAGACCTGCCTGATGCAGATGGAACCATCTGTGCTTATGGATTTGAACCGTCTGTGATGGTCTATCATGTAGTAGTTGGCTCTACTCTCATTCGTTGGATCAAGTGAGGACCCATGGCCTTGCGTTCATCCGAGCGAGGTGCTGGGTAGGTTGGTAGTCGGAAGGGTTTTTATATGCATTATGCTATTACACTCTAAATTGGGAATGTTTTGCATCCTCTTATCAATTGGTAAATGTGGGACTACTCAGACAACTATTATGCCATTTCCTCCAGTGGACTTCATAACATTCTTATTAGCAATACAAGCCTAGAGTGGAGAAAATAACTAGGATCTTCCCTCTCTAAGCACAACATCCAATCAGCCAGTGTCCACACATGTTACATACACACATATGACATACACCACATAATGCATCATGCACAACACCCTAGATGCAAATAAGCCATAATGTTTCTTACAATAGATAGACCTTGCAACTGTGCCACTATATTTATGTTGTGCTATTCTATTGACTGTCCATTTTATCAATGCTAATTCCACTTGTCGTGCATGCCTTAGATGAGCCTCATTAGGACATACGTCATGAAACCAAAGCTAGTAAACTGCTGCATCCATCTATTTTGGTCGAACAATAACCAAAGGTAAAGTCTAAAATTTCATGTGCATTTCTTTGGTTCAGACGAGCAGAGGCATCTGAGCCATTGGATCAGCATCGGACGCTACTAGGGTCGTATTCTTCCTTCCACCCGTCGGCCCTGACTTCTTCTTGCTGATATCGCTATCTTCCTCCTCCCTCTCCCATCTATTAGGGTTCACCCTTTTTCAAAAAGCTTCTAGCAATATCCCTGGTCCTAGAGGGGACGCACATGAGGGGCGAAGAAGGTGGAGTGTGCACATTTGATCCAGGAAACACTCGCCCATCACCTAGCATCGTCCATAAAACAATGCTAGCATGCGCCTATGCACCCGCTGTTAAGGTTACAAGACTAAAATAACTATTATGAGCCTATGTGTAGGTGAAGTGTTATCACTTGGTTGACTTCTATTCCATTGTCCTGTAGCATACCCTGGTATGTGTTGTAGTGTGTTTCTGGTACTGTGTTAATGCCTAAATCTCCCCTTAGAAAAGTTGATTTGTGTGAGGGTTACATTAGCTCTCTGGACACTTCAACATAGATACATGTTGGTTGGTCCTACTAATGCCTTTTTTTTCTATAGCTTTGCAGAAACCCGTGGCTCATGAGGCACTTATACAAGAACCAAGAAGACTCAAGACTGCTTTAAGGGTACCTATATGGTGTCGATGTTTTGGGATCTGCTGGTATTCATGGGCACTCAGCCCTTTATAGTGTTCACAAGGGTCCGATTTTGCTTTTGTTGCTCAGTTTAGGAGTTGTAAAAATGATGTTTATGTCCTTCAGGTCAATTATATATCTTTCTTTTGGCCATACTCTATTTGGCCTGTTAATGAAATCAGGAAGGAATTATCTATTGTCGAGAAAGTGTGTAGGTGAAATGGGGAAGTAGAAGAGAAATAACACGATGAGGGACAAAGAGATGATATTTTATCTTCTAACGGGTTTTGCCTCGCAGAGATGAGAGATGCTAAACACTGGAAACAAAACCAGCAAAAATTTAGCACATGCAACTCACATGATCAAGACCAATTACAACACGTAGTACGTCTATAAGTTATCTGGAACTACATTATGCTGCAACTTTCTAGGGGTAACTCATCTGGTCGTATGATGCATCCTCCGTAACAAAGTTGCATCTGTAACTCATCTGGAACCAGAACCAGAACCAGGCAGGGCTGTGTTAGATGTGATGTCCTATAAATTGTCTTGCCGCCCAGCTGCATGCATTGGGTTCTGATTTTCTCTCTCTTGATGAATTGGAGGCAACGTGCTCTCCTGCGGTTCGAAAGGAAGAAAAAGAAAATACCTGGTCGATACGCTGCGGCAGACAGCCATGCATTTTGTGCTTCGTCTGTGCCGATTTGACCTGTCGAGGGAGGCTTCTGCTTCTTTTCGGCGACGAGACGGATTAGCAAGCTCGCCGCCCTATACCTGTCCCCCGAGGCCTCGCGATGGCCGTGGCGTGCACGGCGCCGCGACACGTACATAAGCCGGTGGATCCATGTGCCGGCCGGGTTGGCTAGCAGGAAAGGAATTCTGAAACGACATGCGTGGTGTCGTACTATCGTTAGAAAGCCTTGGTAGAAAAGAGAGGGGATATGTACCTTTGGTTCCTGCGAAATCAAGTCTACACGGCTCCCTCGGTACGTTCGGCCAGAAAACGGGGATATGTTTCGCAAAAACAACAAGGAGATATATATATACGAGGGGGTATCGATCTCACGAAGAGTCTTTTTCTATAGAAAAACTAGCTGGTAAGCTGCTCATTTGTTAGGTGATCAAGAGTGTAGCACAATGGTGCGTCGCTATATATTAGGTGCCGCAAAACAAAACACTGAATGCGACTAGTCAATAATTCGTGGGCATACCAGATTATCCTCGGAACATTCTCCCTATGCTAAACCCCTCTGTTGCAATTCTTTTCAGCATTTGGAAGGTGACATCTCTTATTTTCAAAAATAATAATTACTACCTTCTTGTCAAAATATAGATCATTTTAGATATTTATACGGTTCTCAAAATAACACATTGACTATTATTATAAGAAAATACGTTGTTTCAAATAAACTAAGTACACATTAGAAAATATATTTCATGATGAATTTAGTAGTATTAATTTTATGTTGTCGATGTGATATTTATTTTAACGTGACGATCAAATATAAAAATATTTGACTTGCTCAAATTTTAAAACAATCTATATTGTGACACGCGGCGAGTATAATAATAATAGGAATGTAACATCTTGGGCTGGTAAGCCTTTTGGTTGGACGGAAAATCCAACTGTATCTCCTGAAGAGTTAAATTATGAATTTAAGACACATGGAATATTCCCTCCCTGTAATTACCTACTGCTCTATTATATTTTATTTATATTTTCCACTTGAGAAAGATAGAGTTGGAGAGGGGTGTAACAGATTCTACATCTGTACTCTCCCTTCTACCTCCTTATTCTTTTTGAAGAACCAGCAAGAGCGCTGCCATTCAATAAAACAGAAAAAGATTGTTGTTTACATCAGATGGTCAAAAAAAAGTCAGGGATGGGTTGGCCTCCCTATTTTTGAACTAGAATGTACAGTGATTACTTACTAGTGTTTGTGCTACTTCGAACAGGGTAGTCGCTAGGCGCCGCTGCATGATTTTCTCCTAGATTATTGCCGCCGCCCCCTCCGGGTCTAAGGCATTATTGGTGAAAATCTTTTGTTGTACCTCCTTAACGAATCCCTACTTAACTAAAGAAACGAAAACTACCTCCAAACAAACAAATTAACTTAAACATGACAATTTTTCTTATCCCACGACAGTGGAGCACCATATGAGTCACAACAACACTCAACAAGGTATGGCGGTTGTCAAGGGTGCAGTGTACATAGATCGAGCATGATAACAGAAGCGTGACGCTAGCTGGCCAGAGCTCGGCCGAGCGTGGCAGCATCGGGCATGGAGCAGGTCGAGCCCACGCAACTCAACATGCAGGGATAGTATGATATTCTAATCCATAGAAAAGTCCGGGTATGTGGCAATGGTATTGAGATATATATATAAATTTGCCTTTGGACGTATATACACATACATATCAATTTATGTGCCTGTTGCAAAAAAAAACGTTGAGAAATATATGTCATTCTGTCAATGCATTCCTGGAGCATTGGTCAGCCTGAATTTTTTACACTAGCTTTTTTATTTTTGAAAAAGATTCGTTTGCACAAGCAAGCCGGCTGTTAATTTAGCTGCGAACGTGTGTATGATGTTGATGTTGCATAATTGGAAAGGGAAAGTTAGCTAGATGGGACAAATAGGCGGAAAAAAGATATATATAAATTTCAGAAAATTGACGCCCTTTTGGAACATTAGCCTCACTGGCCATGGATAAAAACTAGGGAAACGTAGGTGAAAAGGACTTGTGTTTTGTGCTACAGCAAGATAGATAATACCCATCTTTTCTAGTCTGGAGAGGGATACAGATGTATGGATGTGTTTAGATGCTCTGTTCGTTCACTGACAGCATCACATTGGAAAGGTAATGGCTTTTGTGACCTTGGACAAAAATCATTGTAATATTCCTATATATTTAGGTTATTTTTGTTAGATTGACGTAGTACGTAGATCCGTCGACATAAAATGCTTACATAATGTTCTTCAAGAAAAATGCTCACATAATGGCATTGCTCATATATAATGGCATTCACAAACAAAATAATCAAAATTTCATCTTCGAAAGTATAGAACATACCGAAGGATCGATTTTCCTGAGGATCAGGGAGGCTACACTATCCGACAAATAAAGACAATAGTAATGATGATAAGTAGTGAAGAACATTGACGTACAGGTGAATGATTTGCCCTTGCCAAAGATAGTAGCAAGAACTTGGTTCAGAGTTAAGCTAACTATGTTAGCTTAATCTTAAGCTAACTAGTTTATTTTAAAGTTGATTTTATGTTTACATCAATATGATTAGCCTAAATTACCATTTGGCTAGATTAGGTAGCTAGCAGAAAACTTAATTTCCAGGGTTAATTATGGTGTTGATAGCTTATTCTACCATCTTGGTGGGTTAATTTATCCCCAAACACCCTTGGATTGGTCAGGGTAGTTACCTTAACCCAAGACATTGAACCAACCCACAAAGTTCCTATATATTACTAATAACTCGGTTAATCCACAAATCTTGCCAATAGTAATTTGGGTAATTGGGTTAGTTGACAGAGGCTAACCTAGATGTGTTAAGGTTATAGCTAACCCAGTTATTTTAATCATAAAGCAAACACAGCGTAAAAGACTTTGACCAACTTAACGTACCTTTCCTAACCCAAGGAGTTTACCTGTCAAACTCCTAACCCATATCTTAACCTCGAGTCAAACAAAGCCTAAAGATTTCCTTTTTGGAGGGAGGTTATATCTTTAACAAAATATCCAAAGAAAAGAAATATAAAAAGATCAGAAAGTATGAGCAAAGGAGCCCTAAAAATGAGAGCTCGCTGAAGCATCTTCTCAACCGTATATCTTCTAAGTACATCTATCGCTCGAGCATTATTATCGATCGGCTAACTACAAGCAGGTCGTTATTTCACGATATTCTTTGAGGAAAATGATTGGGAAGCCTTTTACCTATTATGGAAGCGCGTCCCGTGTAAGCTATGCCGTTGCGGGCAGGTCTGACAAGCCGTCTTCTTCATCCTTTCCGACCACGCAGACAGCGCCTGCCCCTCCCCAACAAAGAATTGTTCCCGCTCTCTGATAGCTAAGCTCCCCCATCCTGTACGATCTATCCAAAGTTGCGATCTTGCTCTCCCTTCCCGTCATCACCATGCACGTGAAAAGGCGGGCTTTATGCCGCCGATCGACACCTGGGCAGCAGCAGCTGATTCATCTCGGCTTATCTTGCCCGATCAAATCGAGCTAAGCACCGTCGCCATCTCGTTAATTGGCAGACATTTCCGCGGCCGGCCGGCCGGCCGGCCGCGCCGTGCCCTTTGGTCAAGCCCCAGACGCAACGCAACCATGCACGCGCAGCGAGAAACCTAGAAGCTGTCTGCCCCCTTACACCATTACTAACGTGTAACCGAAAGCTTATTACGACAAACTATCGATCTCTTAAAGTTAATTGCCGCGCTGGGGTAAAAAGCTTTTGGTGACTGCATCACGTCCACATGATCAACAGGGAGAGGTCGCGAGATTCTCTGCCCAGCCGGCGCAGTGTAAAAGAGTAAGGCTGGACATGGACATGGCCCTGGGCCTGATGAGCTTTTGCGTCCTATATAAAGTGGCTATCGGCCGTGGAGCAGCTCGAAACTCAGCAGCTCAACTCACACACACTGCAACTTAATTGCAATATATCTAGCTAGTTGCAGCTCGCTCTCGCTTGTCGTCAACCCTAGCTAGTTAGCTTGTGACGTTTGGCTGCTAGTTAGCTCGATCTGAACGACGACATGGCCGGCAGGGACAGGGACGCGCTGGTGGTTGGTAGGGTTGTGGGCGACGTGCTCGACCCCTTCGTCCGTACCACCAACCTCAGGGTGAGCTTCGGGTCGAGGACCATATCCAACGGCTGCGAGCTCAAGCCCTCCATGGTCGCGCACCAGCCCAGGGTCGAGGTCGGCGGCAATGAGATGAGGACGTTCTACACACTCGTAAGCATACAAAACACACACACACACACATGCACCATCTTGCTAGCCGTGTCGACTGTGCCCGCCACACGTACATGCACTGTCTAGTGTCATTTTCGATGTTTCTCCATACCTTAACAAGCACCTGATCGACTAACATAATGCTCTCCTATATATATGCATGTGTCTGTAGTTCTGTACTCTGTACTTCTGTAGTATTGATCATGATGTGCGTGACTGCAGGTGATGGTAGACCCAGATGCTCCAAGCCCAAGCGACCCCAACCTTAGGGAGTATCTACACTGGTAATTAAAGAATGCTAACTCTTTCGATCTCGATATCTTCACCTATCACACTCGATCGATAGCTGGCGTGCTAACAGATTCGTCCGGCACATATCTCTCTCTGCAGGCTAGTCACTGATATTCCTGGAACTACTGGAGCGTCCTTTGGGCAGGAGGTGATGTGCTACGAGAGCCCGAGGCCGACCATGGGAATCCACCGCTTCGTGTTCGTGCTGTTCCAGCAGCTGGGCCGGCAGACGGTGTACGCCCCCGGGTGGCGTCAGAACTTCAACACCAAGGACTTCGCCGAGCTCTACAACCTCGGCCCGCCGATCGCCGCCGTATACTTCAACTGCCAGCGCGAGGCTGGCTCCGGGGGCAGAAGGATGTACCCCTAATGTGACCACCCGTCAAGCCAAAGACTCGAGATGATTCTGCGTGGCTAGCTTGCTTGCTAGGCCTATATGTCATAAGAAGCTTGCCACGATCAGCATTATTTAGGCGACAATACTAAATACGATGTAAGATGATTATTAGCTAGATAGCAAAAGCTAAGAGCGATGAACACTAGCTCGATCGCTCAGTACTACATATATAGTACTGCAATAAACTGCTAGTACAAAATATTAGAGGAGATAGACCATGCAACCTGCTATATATGCAGGTTGTGTGTGTGTATTGCATCCATGGGCTCATACATATATATGTCAGATAACTGACTACTACCTAGCTAGTACTCACTTATACATGCACGAATATCATATGCAAATGAGATCGAGGAAACACATGTAATTGACAGCGACTGCTACAACCAGATATACACATAGCGCAGTAGCAAAGCACATGAATGTGTTGAAGATGTAGTAACCCATAATTATGACAGTATAAATGTCAAGTCATGTATCATATATCCATGAATCCTCAGTGATGAACAATGTATCGTGCATCAAGCTGTGTACGCTAGCTAGCTAGCGTCTCTTTCAGTTCAGTTTTCCCATCCCAGCATGCACCTGGATCTTTCGGGAAATATCTAGTGGTATCAATTTTTTTTGAAATAAACCTCACTTTGTATTAAACCTAAATACTTAGAACAGCCCCAAAAGGAAAGGCATGCCCTACAGCGCACATATCGCACAACCACGCAGGGAGTCAACATGCATGTTGCTAGTGAGTAGCGGCATGGCTAGGCAAGAGAAGCCTCGTTGACGAAGAGCTCGAAGTTGCCGGCCTCGGAGGTTGTTGCCGCATCGGATGTTGCAAGGATGGAGATTTGGGGAGGGGGCCAAGTAACGACAAAGACGTGCCGCCGAACTACCTCCTTAAGAGCTCCCGGGGGAGTCGAAGGAAGAAGTGATATGCCGGCGCCAAAAAAACTAAAGGCGCTCGTGCGCGGCAGAGGACTACACATCAAGCTGCTTTTCCCGGCAGCAAGATCGCTATGCACCTGTGGATGTCGGATATGATTGAATGATTTTGAGTTCTTGATGAGTCAGGCGCCACCATCCCGGGCTCCAGAGACGCGACCGGTGTGGCAATGCTCCTGAAGGAGGAAGAGGGCGCCGAAACTTATCAGATCCGGGAGGAGCAGTCTATTTGAGCTCGCATGTAGACAACCACCATTGACGACCGCTCAGGATCCAGACAAGCCTGTTGGGTTTTACCCCTGAATCAGATCAGCGAGTATGAAGAAAACTGGAATATGAGGTGTATAGCTATGGGCTTGTAACGTGCTCCTGTTCTTTCTCTATTTCTTTTTTCCTTTTTCGTTTTATTCGTTGTGTCTAATTGTTACAACCTGCCCCCTTTATATAGGTGGTAAGGACTAGGACTCTAACTAGGACTAGGTAAAAGAAACCTAGTAAAACTCATAATCCTACTTCTAATTTGATCCTTGAACGTGGTGATTTCTTTGACACTCCCACCTATTATGATTAGATCATCGATGTACACACCAACAAGCAAATCAACTCCATGATAGCTTCTTTTATATATGGTGTGCTCAAATGGACATCGTTCAAAACCAAGTATGACAAGGGAACAATCAAGCTTTGCATACCATGCCATAGGTGCTTGTCGTAGATCGTAAAGTGCCTTGTGAAGTCACAAGATCTTTCCTTCCACGCCTTTCTTCTCATAGCCGGGAGATTGTGATACGTAGACTTCTTCTACTAAATCACCATTGAGGAACAATGTCTTCACATCCATGTGATGCACTTCTCATCCTCCCTATGTGGCCAAGGTGATCAAAAGTATCATGGTCTCAAGGCGAGTCAACGGAAAATCGATTCCTTGTCGCTACACATATCCCTTTGCCATCAGCCGAGCTCTGTGCTTGATGATCATCCCATCAGTGTCCTTCAACTTGAATACCCACTTCAAGCCAATGGACTTGTGAGTTGGTGGCAACGTGACAAGTGTCCATGTCTTGTTCTTCTTTATTGAAGCGATCTCATCTTCTAAGGCTTGCTTCCACCGTGGATCTCCACTTGCTTCTTTAAAGCTCGTTGGTTCTTTGGCTTTGAGAAGACAAAGCACTAAATACTCAATGCTCATTGGTGAGGTGGCATCGTAGATCTTGTTGAGGTTTCATACGCCTTGTGGTCCTATGAAAGCCGATGACGCGCTGCCAATAGATAACTTGCCAAGCTTGGTGTGGCCGGCGTTCCTGATGGAGTTACAGCTGCCCCATGCTTGTGGATGGCCGGTGGTGGAGACCCCGTCGGTGCTGGAGACCTCATGTCCTGCTCTGCGGTGTCGGCCTCATTGTTGCCAGCTGGTGGGAGAGCTGCACCTTTGGGTGAAGGGGCAGGAGCTATGTCGCCTTGTTCACCAAGTCTTGTTTCTTTGGCAGGGGGGTAGTGTATCGTGAAGTCGTCACCTTACTATTGTGCGTCCACTGTGGGACTGTTGCTCCAATCCCAACTCTTCTCTTCATCGAAAAAAACATCACGAGTCACCACAACTCGCTTCGTCGTTGGATCGAACATGTGATATCCTTTCATCTTTGCGTCATAGCCAATGTGCACCATTTGCTTACTCTGATCTGGAGTGGTGTGGCATCACAGTCTTCATGTGTGTGATGCACCCAAAGATGCAGAGGTGACCCACACTCGGCTTCCAGCTATGGTAGCTTCATAGGGGGTTCTTCCGATGACATTCGTTGTTGGTGCCTATTAAGAAGATAAATAGCCGTGGTTACTGCTTCTCCCCAAAACATACCTAGGAGTCCTTTGCTCTTGGCAAACTCCTTGTCAAGCCGACCACTATTTGGTTCCTCCGCTCGACCACTCCATTCTGTTGTGGAGAATAGGGCGCCATGAGATAACGCCTAATTCCTAAGTTCTCTCAATAGTCTGTGAACTCGTTCGAGATGAACTCGCCGCCGCAGTCGATGCACAATGCCTTTAGTCATAGGTCTTTGTCCATCTCATCTTCAACCTTGAGCTTCTTAAAAGCCTCAAATGCTTCGTCTTTGCTTTTGATGAGAGCAAGCCACATGGAACGAGAGTATTCGTTGACAAATAGCAGGAAATAACAATTTTTGCCGTGCGTGGTAGGGGTGATTAGTCCACACAAGTCACTGTGCCACAACTCAAGAGGGGATTCATCTTGGTACTTTGCTTCTGATGGAAAATGATTTTGGTGTTGCTTGCCAACCAAAGAACTGTCACAAATGCGCTCCACGTGATCAATCAACGGCATGCTGAGCACCATCTTCTTATGAGCCAAGTCAGGGCATGGAAGTTCACATGCCTATACCTAGCATGCCTTCACCATGCAACTTCATTGCTTCGTGCTAGGAGAGAATCCAAGAGGGCCGGCTCGATGTTCAAAACATAGAGTCGATTCCTTGACCTACTCACTTTGGCTAATGCCTCGCGGGTTATGTCCAAGATTGTCATCTCACCTTCAATCACAATCTTGCAACCATTCTCATCAAGCTAACCGAGACTAATGGTGTTGTTTTTTTAGTCTTGGATGAAGTAGAAGGCTGTGAGTATGCGATGTTCTCATATGAGACACTCGAGCAAGACGGAGTCCCTTTCTTGTATCTCCACAGCTGAGCCATCTCCAAACTTGACAGATCCCATCATGGTTGTGTCAAGCTCCACAAACTTCTCCATGCAGCTGTTCATGTGATTACGTGCGCCGGTATCAAGGTACCAAGCCTTTATTTGTGTGCCACTAAGCTTTGGTATCACCTTGTCTTCATATAGAAACACCTCCTGAGTAGGTTCTCTTGTCATCCTATGCACTGTTACTATTGCGGCAGCCGGATTGGACAGGATTGTTGTCGTGTCAATGCCTTCGACAAACTCACAGACTTCAGGGAGAAGAAGCATGGGCTGGTCATCATCCTTCTTCGCCAAATTTGCTCTTTCTCTCTTGTTCGGCTTTTTGCAATCTTTAGCGAAGTGACCATATTCGTTGCAATTGAAGCACTTAACCTTAGATTTTTCGTAGTCACGTGGTTGTCTTTCATCCAGGAACTTCTCATTGTTGCCGCGTCCATCACCATGTCCTCCACCTTGGGAGCAGCAACGGCCACGGCCTCTGTCGTTGTGGCCACCTCTCTTGGAATTGCTACCTCCCTCTCTTCTTGCTTTGGTAACGTGTGTATCTAGCTCAGCTCTAGTGAACATCAACTTCTTGCCATCATTCTACAGTTTGTGACATGTCTTGCTTTTTTCTTCTAAGGTTCTTAGCCTCACAATAGCTTCGGACACTGTCATCATTGAGACGTCTCCAAATTGTTCGATTGTGCCAATGATGTCGATGAATTTCGTCGTGATCGACCCAAACAACTTTTCAATGACCTCGGTTTCGCTGACTTTTCCACCAAAAGACCAGAGCTCGTCCACTAGGTTTGTGAGCTTCTTGGAGTACTCGCTGATCGACTTGAAATCCTCCATCTCCATCTTGTTGAGCTGCCACTTCAACACACGGGCCCTTGCCCGTTTCACCTTGTCCTCGCCAACCTCCATCTCTGGAGAGCTTCACGAGCCTCATTTGCTATTTCAAACTCGGCCAAGGTCATTAGGATGGAGTCTGGGATAGCTTGCGCGATGGCAACCATTGCATCTTGGTCTTTCTCTACATCGGCATTTTTTCCATCGCCTTCTATCACTGACCAAACACCCAAAGAGGGGAGAATCAACTTCATCTTCACGGCCCATATGCCGTAGTTTGATTTGCTCAGCATCAGGTATTGGATCAGTAAAGCCTTTGATGATGTCATCTTCATGCTGACGGAGTTCTCACCGCTGGAGCCTTTGTTCTTGCCGATGGAGTCGTTGTCGCTGTCGCCGACCATCTCCTTTTGCCTCATGACGCCTCACGGTCGGTAGCTCTGATACCAAATGTTGGGTTTTACCCCTAAATTGGATCAGCGAGTACGAAGAAAACTGAAAAACGAGATGTATAGCTAGGGCTTGTACCCTGTTCTTTCTCTATTTCTTTTCTTCTTTTTTCATTGGGTTCGTTGTGTCTAATCATTACAATCTTCCCCCCTTTATATAGGTGGCAAGGACTAAGACTCTAACTAGGACTAGGTAAAGGAAACCTACTAAAACTCTTAATTCTACTTCTAATTAGAGTCGGACTCTACAATGAGCTTAACATAACAAAGTCAGCTTTGGCGCTAGCACCATGTCTCTCCACCAGAAGCTCCTTCCTGGCGGCGAGCTTGACATAGTCTCTAAGGCAACCGAACTAACCACTAGCGGAAATATACATAAAGGGGAACAGGACCCGAGCCCCTCTTGCCCCACTCCGACCGGGAAGACCGTTGGACAAGAGAGAGAGAGAGAGAGAGAGAGAGAGAGAGAGAGAGAAGGATCGTTAGGGAACTCGTAGGCGACAAGAGCAAGAAGAAAGGGAGGAGAGAGGGGGGGGGGACAGAGGAAGTGAGCCTCCTAACAGTATCATGCATGCATGTTTCGATCTTTATGAACCAATCTTACTAATGAATGATCGTCAGCTAGCTATATTAATTTGTAACATATATTCGTCAGAGAAAAATCTACATCAATCGGACACAGACCAAGCATAGTAGTATTGACCTGTAATTAACCAACCCTTAGAAATTAAGCTGATTAGCCATCTTCGAAAGCTGATGTGGATCGATCGGTCAATGAAAAAAATCTATACATAAAAATCTTATTATTCCATCGATCTTTACGTGCGAATGGTGGGCGCAGCTAGCAGCTAGCCTTTTTTCACCTGGCAAAAGAAGATTCACCGTATGTAGAATTCGTTGGCTGCAGATTGCTTTACTTATTTACCACTACTGGCCTGCAATAGCTTTAGCACCGTATATATTAGCAACAGGGGCATCTGTAACCAGTGTTGTTGTCACTTTGTTCAGTGGCAGTCGTGAGCAAGGTTCGAGTTAATTACGTGCGTGAAGGGTAATAATTCCTCTTGCAGAGTATAGGATTAGTATGGCATCACATTAAACCGCAGGTAGCATTGGTTTAAACATATGGAATAAATATGGATATAACATACCCCATCGCCGCGAGAGAACCGGTCGCATCAGCCAATGCAATGATGCATGACAAGACGAATGAGTTCTGATTATATGTAATATCCATGTGTTAGTACATATCATTTTAGAATTTACGTCGATCAAATTAATATTCTAAATTTAATTATTAATATAGAAAAACTTATCAACATTCTGCACAACACCAAATTGATAATGTAACTATATAAGATTCACCATGAAATATACCTAATTTTATTTAAAAAATATATTCTCATAAAATCGATGTTTAAAATGTAATCTAAAGACCATGTAAATATATAAAATCACATATAACGTTAGTCTGCAACGCTGCGACGCTAGGGGAGTACGAGAGAAAACAAAAGAGATGGGAGTACCTGGAGTATATCGATCGGTACATGCCGTCGCCAGATAAAACGTGGCCGCACGCCCAGCGACACGTCGTAGCCCGGCCCGTCACTGTTGGGGCCATGCACCGATCCCGCACGGTCAGATTCGCCGGGCGGCGCACGCCGTTGGACCGAGCGGGGAGCCGGCGCGTCGCCATCGCCCGTAGATGTCCCAAGTCTCTGTGCACTAGCCGTTCCTCGGCCTTTGCTTCACGTCCGTGAGAAGAAAAGCCTAGGCTGGTATCAGTAACATATGGGCTTCCGATACGTTAGGCAACTGCTGGAGCTTTTTGTGGGCTTGGGCCGAACTGTACCAGAACTTCCCCGAATTGTAATTGACCTGGATGCAGTGCAGGGGAGTCCAATTTTCAACCGCACCTCTCCTTTTATCTTTTAGAATCGCTGAAACGGAATGAAAAAAAGTCGTTTCTTCCTCTTTTCTTTGCGTTTCCAGACTCCGTACTTGTGTTGCAAGTCGATCCCAAGAGAGAGAGGCTCTTTTCTAGAAGCATGCACCGCTTGCAGCACAAAGAAGCAAAGGTGAGAGGTGTTTCTTAACCCGAATGACATGAGGAGAGATCCTCCACAGCGATTAAAACTTTCATCCAAACGGCAAACTAACTTTGCTACGCATGCATCGATACACGAACGGCTCGCCCGACCGGCGCGCGTACGTACGTACGTGCACAGGCTACACGCACCAGTTGGTCGGCGGTCCGGTAAGCCACGGGCTGAGGATGCATGATGGCCGACGGTTGTAGGCTCATGCTGGCGGTGCGGTAAACTACGGGCCGAGGACACGCGACGGCCGATGGCTGGCCGGCGCGCGCAGGGTGCCCCTGCTTTTGGGCCTGATTGAATTTGTCAGGGGGTGTTTGTCAGATGCCAGAGTTTGCCGTAGATTGACTATTTATGAATTTTGGAGTATCAGAATTCTTGGGAATATTTTCTATATGGTTATTTGGTATGTAGGATTGTATTACACATAAATGTTTACTAAGAATTCCTATGCATTGCATTTCATTAAAAAGTTCTATTAACTCAAATCTTTTGGAAACGTTTTCTTTTAATACGTAATCAAACAACCTTCTTTGCAACTTCAATCATGTATGATTCAAATGGGCATGATATTGCAATCCTACATATTTTCTATTCCCATGTCTTTGGAGTATTGCGAATCAAAGAGGCCGCAAGAGAGTTAGCCTACTATTTGGTTCACTGTCACAACTATGATTTGCTATACCTTTTAGCCTCATAGCTCATGTGTCATTGACTTTTCTTTAGCTAAACTTGCTATACTCGTGGCTTCATTTGTCTTCACCATAAATTAGCCAGCAAAGTTTGCCATGTTTACATTTTCTTAGACTCGAACCAAACAAGCCCATGTTTGCGTGCACATGCCAAATGGTTGCCAAATTAAAATAGGACAAACCAAATGTAAGTTCAAATAAAGGCATTAGCAATTTCTTTTGGAAGAAGTATATTTCTCGTCTCTCGACTACCGACGGAATTCAGATTTTTCGTTAAACTCTAAAATCGGAAAGCCTAAACCCTAAAATCATGAAACCGATTGCTTTCATCCCTTAGACTATTACAAGATATTTCTAGAAGACGTGGTGGTGAATTATGCACATGGTACAGCCCAGTCATCGCATTCAACAAATAAAAATTACAAAATAGAAAGTTCATAAGAAAAATAGAAAACAAACAAAATTTACAGAAAATAGGAAAAATTCAGAAAATTAAGGGAAACTTTTCAAAAAATATAGGAAAAAAGGATAAAGCTCTAAATATTCTATGAAAGTTAGTGAAAAACCAGGAAAGTTAAATTTTTTTGGAAACTTTAGAAATATTTTTGATAAAATCAGAAAATTGCTAAAACTTAGAAATATTCTAAAACAAACAAAAAATTGGAGAAAGAACATAAATAATGCAAAAGATCAATATTTTGGAAAAAGGAAGTTCTAGGAAAATCGAAACATTTCATGTTTTATTTTTTGACTATTTTTGAATTTATTGTTTCATTTTTATTAACTTCTCTGTTTTTTCCTAAATTTCTGATTTTTACCCTTTTTTATGTTTCTTAATTGCCTTAGTTTTTTAAAAATATGGTGATTGGACTACTATAAGTGTGAAACCGCCGCCACGTCATCCAAAACCATCTTATTGTAGTGTGAGGGATGAAAAGTAAACGGTTTTAGGAGTTTAGAGGTTAAGATTTCTTGTTTTAGTGCTCTAACAATGAAATCTAAAATTTTCCAATAATTGAGAGACGAAAAATAAGCTTTTCTATTTCCTTTTTGGCTTGACCCAATATGGGCAAGGAAAACTTGGCACTACAACAAGCATGATTCAAGTAGTGCCCAAGTAGCTCCTGGTGGAAAGCCAGAGATGCTCCAAGTAACCACATCAACATAATACCGACGAAGCCTTGGAGAGTATCTACACTTTCCAGAAGGAAAAAAAAACCTTACAAGTATACACACTTCCTAAGGTAGTATGGCTTTAGTGCTTCGGGATCACCTATGTATGTGAGATGTTGCAACCATGATATTAATATTGTTCAAATCACATTCTCTCTCTTTCTCTTCACATATAGAAGTCCTACCAACGCCATCCCCACCCCACGTGCACGCTACCCATGAGTGCACATGGATATGCTAGCACGTACAACCTGCTTCCTCCATCACCACCCTACCTTCCCACCATCACTCAACCACCACCTCTTGCACTACATCTATCCACTATCTGCTTTGACATCGACGCCATTGTGACCTCAAAACTGTACCTTAACTCATTGTCGCATCAATGAATTGTCATTTTTCTAACAACGGCATCTGGTGACACTATCCAAATCTTCTATCAATCATTAGTTGTTTTCCATTTATGTCTACGTGCTCGCACTTTTTCTCAAATCGAGCTAACTCCATTTTCCATTATTTTCATAAAAAGAACAAAGTTATAAAAAAAAGAGAGGAATCGGTTCGACACATTATTAGAAAACCCACAATTCGAATAATCGAACCCACTCTCGGGCCCAATTTGGCAGTTGCAAAAATTTGATAGCACCGGCCTCCCAAGTGAAACTACCTTATCACAGATAGCACTCGGCCAGAAAAAACCCTATAAGACCTAGTCTTTTTCTTCTTCAAGACCTTTTTAAATGTTGACATGTGGCAGCACAAATCTTGAAGCACTGACCTCACCACTAACCTTTTTTCTCGCTTCCTCTTACCCACTCGCTTGGGGCTCACCGGCCGCCGCACCCAGTGCAGCAAGCTCCCATGGCCTCCCTTGGCAATCACCTCAGTTGTCTCCCCCTGAGCCGTCCACACATCAGCACCTACATTTGTTTCCTAGGTGATGGCTTTGCAATGATGCATCGAGCACATGTCTTTTTCTCTTTCTACTATTACAACCAAAATCATTAATTTCGATTTGGCCAAGAGTGATTGCATCAACCAAGCCGCGACATCCATGTGGTGTAGTCCATTGGAATTAGTTGGAATCTTGAGAAACTCTATTCATAAAAAAAAATACTTTACATACTTGCAATTTGCAAGAATCTCAAAGGCATTCTGCGACTTTGAGTAGTATGGCGACACGATGATAATTGAAAAGACAACTATACTTAATGAGAAAATTGATGATATGCCCTGTTTTTAGACTGCACTTGATTATATGCCCTATTTTCCTTGTTTCTTTGATCATATGCCCCATCTCAGTTATTCTATTTATTTCTGTGCTGACTATGATAGAGAGTGAGCTGATTTGGAAGAAAAACTGACTATTGAGACTTGAACTTTCCAAAGTGCCCCTGTCTTTGTCCCGATTGTATTTGGCTTCTCTTCACGTCCCTCTCTCTCTGCTGCCGGCGCTCCCGATGAGAAGCCGCCTGATCTCCCCAAAGCTTCATGATTTCCTCCCGACCCCCGATGGTTTGATCCAAGCATGTCCGCTACCACTGCCTTAGCCTGCTACCGCCGTACCTCCAAGCGCCGCCACGACGCCCTCGATCATGTCCTCCCGTCTTCCAAGCAGCCCGTGATGATGACCCACTCCGACCACTCCGGCTCCTCTCCTCCTCCTCCTCGGGCGCGTCACTGTGCAGCGTCCACTTCTTCGTGCGCGCCACAGACTCGAAGACCATCACGATGCATGCGGCGCCGGATGACACCATCGACGCGGTGCTCAGCCACCTGGCTGACTGTGGCTACGGGCGAGACCTGCGGCTTCTTTACGCGGGAGGCAGCTCGCGCCGGAGGCCACCATCGCCTCACTTCGCCTCCTGCCGGACCTCATCTCCCCTCTCTGTATCGGGCATTACTGCCCAGTGGCCGACCACCCTACGCGCCGCCGCTGCTGCCTCTGAGTATGGCGCCCCCAAGTCCATGGTCCCGATGCTGATGATCCGAAGTGGGTCACCGTCGGCCTTGCCCATGAGCCGGGATCCAGTGTTGCCTCCGGGATCCACCGGTTCACCGCATGCTCCGCCTGCACCGCATCCACCGTTCTGTCCCCTACCCGGAGTGGCTGTTGCAGCGGCGCGTGCAGCGGCACCACCCCACGTGCGGCCACCATTGTTGCGTTCGCCGCCCGCTTTAGTCGCAAAAGCTGTGGGACGGCAGAGTCGAGGAGCAGCATGAAGGCGTTGGTGCGTGAAAGTGCATCTAGGCCCCTAATTGTGTTTTGGTGTTAGATGACGAACGATTAAGGGACTAACATTTTCAATGAGTGCACAATCAGGTTTTAGTCCCCTTGTGAAGAACAATCGGCATTGACGACCCCTAAAAAGTGAAGAAAAGAAGACGGCGTATGTTTTATTGAAGATCTTTATGGATTTTATTCTCTTAAGAGGTTTTGACCTATTTCTTTTTAGTATAGGAACGCCGTACTATAAAGAGGGGTGTGTCGATATGCTAATGAGAAAGCTCAGTGCTCAATTGCTCAATAATCTTATCCATTGGAGACACAAAATTCTCACGTACACTTAGCCAAAACCTAGTTTCCTTTGAATATCCGAAGTGTCTGGCCCCGGGCCGGAATGTCCGAGTGTTTTGGTGCTAAGAAGTATGCTCTCGGGTAGGTTCCTGGAGTATCCGGCCTATGCCCGGAATGTCCAGGTATCGGTACCCGGAGTATCCGGCCTATCCCGGAATGTCCGGGTGTCCAAGTTCCCAGAGGCTCTGCCCTCGGGTAGGTGTTCGGAATGTCTGGACCTACCCGGAATGTCCAGATGTGTTATGAGATTCTGACCGTTGGGATCTTGTGCATCCGGAGTATCCGGACTAAGTTTCCCGGAATGTCCGGATGTGTTATTTCAAATCCAACAGCTAGTTTCTGTGAGAGGGCTATTTATACCCCTCCTCCCCATTCACTCCCAACTCTTTGCCAAAGTCATTCCCTGCACTCAAGAGAGCAATTTCTCCTCCTCTAAAGCTAAGAGCTCTTGTTCTTGAGAGAGAGATCCAAAAGAGTGAGGATTTTCAAAGTGTTGAGCACTAGAGCAATTGAGTTCATCTCCAAGCAAATCGACGCGCTTGTTACTCTTGGAGATTGGGGTCTCCTAGATGGCTAAGAGTCCTTGAGAGCTCACATCCTTGTGTTGAGCCTCAAGAAGTTTGTGAAGGCCAAGATTCGCCTCCGAGAGGAAAAAATCACCAAGAAGAAGTCGAGGAGACGCAAGAGCGTCCTCGAGAGATAAATGCTTGAGAGGTAGCCGGCTCTTGATCATGTGTGATCGAGCTTCCCAAACGGAGACATAGGATTCCCCTAAGGATCCGAACTCCGGCAATAAATCTTTGTCTCTTGCTTATTCAATTTCGCACTTACTTTGCAAGTACTTTATATTGCTCATATTTATCTTGCTTAGTATATTTGAGTACTTATATTAAATATTGCCATCTTTGCTAATCAATCAAGCTTAATTCCACAAAAGTGAATGGATTAAAGTTGTTTAGTCGCCTATTCACCCCTCTCCTCTAGGCCGACACCTTGATCCTTTAGTGCGGAGGAGGGATCCGGCAGTTTGTTGGGGAGAAGCACCGGCGGGAGGCATTGGGGAGGGTGAGAGGCTTAGCGAGGGTGAGAGAGAGGGGCAAGTTGGGCAGTTCTAGTGTTCTTTATCTTATTCAGCACAGAAATGAATAAAATAATTGAGATGGGGCATATAATCAAAGGGAGAAGGAGAAAGAGCATATAATCAATTGGAAACAAAAACAAGGCATATAATCAAGTGTAGTCTGAAAACAGGGCATATCATTAATTTTCTCATACTTAATACGTAGATACCCGAGATTTCAAATAGAAGGGATCAAAAGAGTCCAAATCAGAGATTGAAGATGGAAAACAGAACTACATACAGGAGGGGAACAAATGGTGTGATTCCACCTCCTCTGTCGCTCAAACTGCTCCACCGGATGGAGCACTCACGTCTATGCGAGTGCAAGCAGCGCTCACAGTCACAGACGGAGCGGCCACATCAGTGTGCTGTACGGGGACGGCAGCCAGCAAGCCCGGTTCCAAGGAGATGAAGCGATAGAAACAGGTTAGTGGTAGGTGACTGCTTCAAGATTTATGCTGCCACGTGTCAAATTCTAGATAGAGTTTAACTTGACGAAGAAAAAAACAGATTTTATAGATTTCTTCCCCAAAAACACGGCCAAACCCTATATCGTTCGCACTTACGTTTCAGATATCAATAGCACGCACACATGCACGCAGGAGCACCACGAGAAGACATGAAGGTCACGCACGCACTCACGCCGCTTACCTGGCGAGCGCAGAGCAGAGGCGGCCGAGGAATGATTGACTGCAAACTCTCTGCACGTACGTTACACACAACAGCACAAGGAGATCGAGCCCAGGATCGAATGTCGTCGACCGTGCACCTACGCGCAAGTTGGCCTGTCCACCGCAAGCGGACACGATCGAATACCTATCGTTTTTGTGATTGGCAGCTTTATTCCGTCGAAAAGGATGAACATACATCACGTCGTTGTTCGAATCTGACGGATTCCTTCCACTGAAATGTGTCCCATGGGTTGATTGAGTATTGACTCGAATAGGAGTGCAAGCGCAACGGACAGTTTCTGTTCGACCGATCGAAGGTCCGTAGCGCATATAGAATTTTTTTATAAATATTCGATATTATCTAAGCCTGACTCTAATTTTGAGATTCTTTAAAGAATAATATATAACGACGCACGATATCCTTTCGTATAGGCTCTGATCGTACTCCTATCCTACCGTATAATGTTGTGTTTATAGCACGAAAAATGCATGAAAATTTTCTATCAAAGGGCCATGTGGTAAGAATCAAAATGCTAATGAGTGCCAAATATAAACCTTTTGCTATTTTACGTGGATGAAATGTGGAACATATGGAGGAGGATATCATGCTTTTGGAATCAAGACACCACTAGTACTTCTCTCTCTATCATTGTTGCTTAAGGATGTAAATATAGTGGATAATTTCTATCCGATTGACTATCAGTGTGTGGAGTGGATAGGTAGACCTATAAAGAGAGATGAATAATCGGTACTATTCTTGTTCGACTTTGACTCAGACTCCGACAAGAAATATAGAATCAGATACATAATTAGCAATATCTGACTATATCCGTCCCGATTAATTGCACCTCTCGACTCAACCCATATAGCACAGAATTCTGAAATCACTTTACCTAGTTCCTGTTGGTATTCTTCTTATCCGGCCGCGATCTTCATCTTCTGGCCTGGTTGCGGTCTCCTCGCCATTGAATCATTGACCGCTGACATCGTTCCGCAACATGCAAGTAAATGACCAAGAAAACCATCATAGGCCTGGCTTACATTTGTCCAAACATGCATCATGCTCCACATGAACTTACCTCGTAGTCATCAAACACTTCATACATGTTTTCCAATACATGCCATATGTTCTGAAATTTTGCATGAGGACGCCTCAGCTGCCATGCCGTCCACGACCTGTCCTGCCGACGGTCCATCTCCACTGATGCTCTATGACCACATGGTGGACGATCCGGCGATCCGCCGCTCCAGTGCACGGACCCTGCAAAACCTGTAGCAATATTTGGGAGTCTGTGAACCACAAAACTAGCAAACCCGATTGTCAAATACGGAACACTTCTTTTAAAGAAACAGCAACATGCTGAAAACATGGGGATCCACCACGTGGTCCAACAATATCCCTAGCTTTGTGATATTCTTTTAAGTGCCCATCAACTTGTCGATAGTATCACTTTATTGATTGTATTTTGTCGTTTATCTATTTTGACCATTGGAAACTATTTGATTATCGTATCAATACTGTCGTCGGCTATATAAGAAAGAAATACTTTTAGATGTTTTAGATATTGACGCCATTTCTGGTACATTATTTTAACCGTTATTTTTTCCTATCTACACGTTAATAGAATAAAATGAGACGAACGTATTTCAGACGAATAATATTGTAATATATTTGCATGTTATAAGAAATACTATAGTGGTCAGAGTATTAAATAGTGACTGTATACATCCTACGATAACATCTTAAAAAGAACATGTGTAGTAGAGCATAGTAACCATATCTATCCACAAATAACCACACGAAAGATGGTGCAGACATATTTATTTATGCATAATTTTTTGAAGTAAATATATAATTGATGGGAATGCATATATATATATATATATATATATATATATATATATATATATATAATAAATACATAATTGATGGGAGGCCAGAAATGCTCCAACTAGCCACAACAACCCGATATCATGAAGCCTTAGGGAGTATCTACACAGCTAAATTTTGTCTTAAAGGAAGAAAAAACTTACAAGTGTAGATACTTCTTAAGGCTTTGATGCTCTGAGGCTTTCTACGTATTCTCTCTGTTTTGCTATATCAATTCTTGATTTACTATCTGCACAGACCAATGTAACACTAAGTCTAAGAAAAAATTAATACAAATGACCATGCTATTCCTATTAACATAATGAAACAGAGGGAGATCACTGTTGGGCTTTCAAAAATCCACTATATTATAGATATTAGCCGTAATACCATAGTGAGTTTCATTTTCACCGATTAGGTCACACCAAAGACCTAACTGATACTCTCACGCTATCTCCGCCATTGTTTTCGCTTCTCAAGATGATTGTTTACACTAGCATAGTCCGAGGTGGCGGAGCTAATCAAGGAGGGGCCGTGACTTGAAAAGAGATAAATTGTGTGAAAAAGAGAAGACAAATCTATAGCTTAAACACTTGTTGGACTAAATTATAAATTTTTTCTTCGATGAATGCAAAACTTAAGGGGAGAAAAGTGGCCCTACAGAAGCTCCGCTCCCGATAGCCCGCCTCCTCCGCCTACTCGACCAGCTCGGCATCTTCGACGGCCACACAATAACCTCCGCAACCCACCCAAAACATTAACTCAAACCGTTGCCGCGTGGTCACAGATCACCGGGCCGTCGCCGCCCATCCTCCGCCTCGCGACCGGGAGTATATATACACCTGCTGCGCGGACGAAACCAGGAGCCTAAAACCAGCGGCGGACGAGCTGCGTCACCGTACAGTGTGCACGCACGCTACGCTCCAAAATCGAAGAAATATCGAGCCCGAGGATAGAAATGCTGCCGTGTAACATACATCCACCTTGGCCTGCCAATAGCAAACGGACGTAATCGATACCGGGCATTTGGCAAGTTGGCGGCTTTTTGCAATTGGCAGCGCGCTTTGTTTGTTCGATCGCCGAAGATGGTGCGTAAAAGCTAAAAAATGTCACAGCATTGCTTCACCTTTTTCAAAGCAAATTAGAACAGGGCCGACGTCCCTCGGCTCGATTTCTCATTGAGAATGAAATCACCAATATGGAGCACCTTCCCAGAATCTATATATAGAAAACAGCTGAGAATACTGCTTTCTCAACGCGCCACATTATTTTTGATGACATGGCCTATTTCCAGCCGTCGGATCTTATATAAATGGGCCCAGATCAAGTGATAAACAGTAACGGGTTAAACAGTAACGGTTCAGTCTGTTTATTTGACCCGTGAACAAATTTTTAACGGGTCCAGCACTGCTTAGAACCCGATCCGTACTAAACAGTACCGCACTGTTACTGTTTGTATCAGGTCGATACTGTTCACCGGACCTGTTACTGTTCACCACAACCCAAAAACACTATATATACTCTATTTTGACCGTTTCGACGTCTCGAATCTATTTCTCTACTCCATTTTACTTAAATCATACTCTTAATATCTTGAACTTACAAAAAAAGTATACCACACTTATATTTAAATATTTTTTTTATATTCACATGCACTAAATTTAATATACACGACATATATTATATGTACAACGGGTTAGAGTATTCGCGCGATTGCTCAAGCCTTTAGCTAGTCAACATAGAAAACAAAGTTAACAGGATGACAGAACTCTCTTGTTCTCTCCATGCATGCTCCATGCATGCCACCATTCATATCGTCGAACAAGGTAACAATACTTAAACTCCGCTCGAAATTCACACTGCATGCGTCCGATTGATAGATCGACCACGAGTAATAGTGTACTCACAAAAAAGAATACCATCCTACGAAAAGTATCTACAAAAATTCTACTTACGCGTTGACATGGATTGATTAGTAGAAAGTGGTATTAACTACTAATTATGTATCTAAAAAACCTTCCATTATCTAAAAACTATTAATTGTGCTTCACAGCCGGGAGACTACAACCTCTATGTTGTTGCTATCCACGTCTGCACTCAGCTATAAGATTTTTTTTTATAACGGAAGCTTTACTATCAGAAAAAATGCCAGATCTAACTATGGCCCTGTTTGGGAGAGCTCCACTCCACCTCAACTTCACTCCACATTCAAACTCCACTCCACCTACAAACTCTGGAGTAAGAAAAAACTGTTTGGGAACGCGGAGTTGGAGCGGGAGGTGGTGGCCTGTGGGCGGAACTGGAGGCTGCGCGGAGGCGGCGGAGGAGGCCGAGGAGCAGCTCTGCACGCAGCTCGGTGAGGCCGAGGGCGAGTCCGTCGAACTCGCGCGCGCGCGTACCAGGGCCACGTAGAGGAGCTCGCCCGGAAACCACTCCCGCAGCCTCTCGTCCCCGTCGACCCCGCCCGCCACATCTCCGTCCCCATCCCCATCCCCGCTCCTCCTCCTCCTCCTGCTACTGATGCTGACGCCGCCACCAACCTCTGCTGTCTCATCGCGGCGCTGCCCGACGACCTCCTCCTCGACTGCCTCGCCCGCGTCCCCCGCGTCTCCCTCCCGCCGCCACCAACCTCTGCTGCCCCATCGCGGCGCTGCCCGACGACCTCCTCCTCGACTGCCTCGCCCGCGTCCCCCACGCCTCCCTCCCGTCGCTTCCCACCGTCTGCCACCGCTTCGCCCACCTCCTCGCCTCCGGGGCCTTCCTCCACCTCCGCCGTGCAAGGGGCCACCTCCACCCTTCCCTCCTCGCCGTCTCCGTCTCTGTCCCCAACCACCGCGTGGCGCACCATTTCCCTAGCGCCGCCGGGTCCTAGAGGAGCAGGAGGGTGCTCGGTGGCTGTGGGGGATCTGGGAGAAGAAGAGGAGGTTGGGGAGTCCGCCGCTGGGAGAGGAGAGGGTTGGGAAGTCGGGGTCTTTGAAATCAGAGAGGTGCGGGGTGTGGGTGGAGCAGGTGAAGCATCCATTTTGCAGCTCCACCCATTTACACTACGCGGGCTGGAGCAGAAGAGCAACTTCACTCCGGTATTTTAGTGGAGTTTAGGCGTTTGGGTGAGCTCCACCTGCTTCAATAGAGGAGTTGGGAGTAGGAGCTCTTCCAAACAGGGCCTATGTGACCGGAGTCAATGCCAAAACTAGCACCGGTTGAAATGAATTGACGGAAATAACTCCGCGACACGCCGGACACGCGCCGCGTGGCTCGTGTCGCTCCGGAGCAGTGCGACGCGGCTCGTGTCGCACGGGAGCAGTGCGACGCACAGCGTCGCCTTGGGCGCGAGCGATGCAGGCCGCCTCGCGCAGGTCGGCCGCGACGCAGGCCGCCTCGCCCGGGCCGGCCACGACGCAGGCCGTCTCGCGCCAACGAAGCTCTCTCGGCATTTCACAGCCCGATTTCACAGCCCAATTTTCTAATTTTGAAATTAAATTGTTTGCTATTTTTTGAAACAAAACTAACTAGATTGGTTGGTTTGGAGAGCAAAAACATGAGCATGAGATGTAGGGTTCAATGCCTAGATCTAGCAAATTTTAATTTTAATTTTGTAGAGCTCTATGAAAATTTAAAAGGGAACAATAAAAAACCACCATGAGAATAACATTACATATTGAATAGAAATAAAAAAACTCACGATAATCAGCCTCTTCCTCTCTTATGCCTTGGTGGCATATGATCAGAGGGGAAGGTGAACTGTGACTGCGCCGTTGGGTTGGTCCAGAGATTGTAGGGTGGAGTTTGCTGACTGTCCTGCGTAGGATACGGCTATGTAGGAATCTGACTGTAAGGAAGCTCGTCAGCTTGAAACAAATTGTCGATCCAGTGATGGCGTTGAGAGCCCTCCGCCATATCGTGGGGCGAACCACCCTCGTACGCAGGTCCTCCAACGAGGGACTGGTACGGAATATTTGAATGAAAATACGGGTTCTGCACAGGAAAGGCGCTATCGTCTATTGGCGGTGAATCTAAGTGGTGCACTGTCTGGAAAAAATAATCGCAATTAGTTGTGTGAGTTTAAATTTAAGGAAAGAGTTGGTACGTTGAATTTAAATTTTGGTACCTCTCTGCTTGCACCTCCGTAAGAACTCTGGCCCTGCTCTTCTGAGGATTCCATGTCGTACTGAGAGATAAAGTGATAAATTGCATAGCATGAATAAATTTAATATTTATTTTCTTTACTAATTAGAAGATAGGAAATTACGCATGTAGGACAAAATTCATTGATTCACCCGTACTTACGTACACGTACCTCTCTGATTGAACCTCGCATAGAGTTCAGGCCCTGCTGGTCCGTCACAACAATTTCACTCTGCATCACAAACTCGTATGAAGGCTACATGCATTAGCTTACCAAAGAAAATGTAAAGGACATACCTCTCTTAGTGTACCACGCTGAGAGCTCTGGCCTTGCTCGTGCATCGTCGGAGGATCTGTACCAGCTATCCTAGACGGGTCTCTCATGAGCGTCGTGTAAGGGCGTATGGAAGACTTGAAGCATACGTAACAAGGTCAAGTAAACATCTATATGCCCACGGAGTATCGTACGAACATTACATGTGGAAGGCAACCTCGTTCTGTTTAAACAGCATACCTCTATAATGGTGCCTCCCTGAGAACTCTGTCCCTGCTCATGCGTCCTCGGAAGTCCTATACCAGCTCTCAAAGACGGGTTTCGCATGAGCGTCATGTCAGCTCGTACGTCCGGCTGCAAACGCAAGCAGTACGGTCAAGTTAATATCGGTATGATTAAATTAACCTCCGACATTTGAAAAGACATACCTCTTGACCTCGTTGTCCAGAAGCCGAACGCGAAGCATGGGCCTGACTTGGTCGTGCCTCACTTGGACAGGCCAAGCTTGATCGTGCCTCACTTAGATGACCGGACCTCTGCTCCGGCATGTTCAACGCACATGGTATTATGTCATTGGATCGACCGCATCTCAAATTCTTCAGAATGCCCTTCGCATCTTCGTACATTTGCTTCACCTTTCGTATAAGGGAGGGGTCCTGTTTATGACTTGTGCGAATGACGGACGCGGTAGTATCCTGGATGTGCAACGCCCTATCGAACTGCACGAAAAGATCGCCTTGTACTTCTGCGTTTAAATTCTTAACTCAGAATTGATAAGATTTCTTACCGTGTCATCACGAACTGAAGCTCTGTGCCGATCCATCCCTAGCCGTAGTTGTTGTGAATGCGTGAGATAAGCTGGTCTCTCTGGTGGAGTAGAAGTGAGCCTAGTGCGCGTCCTCAGCACATACCAGCGTAAGTATTCATCATAAGCCCGCTCGTCGTATGACTTGCATATAGCTTCTTACTGTAAAATTCCCGACCTACATATATGTGCACACAGCTGAAAATTACTTACCGGTCTTCTCGTATGACCTCAAGTGCAGCCCTGTTATTCCATGCGTCCTTCCATACACGTTGCACCCCCCTCCAGTCATCGTCCTTTCTGCTTTTTCTATCCTGCCTGTCAACAAAAATGGTTATTACGAAGACCATTGTAAATATATGAAAAAGTTTATAAAGTTCTATTGCGCTCATGTACTTGTGTCGCGAGCTCTCTATTAGCTGGAGGGAGGACCTCTTGGAAGAGACCAAACTGTCTCATCACACGCCCCGGTGAATATGGTTCCACCATGTGTGAGAATACCAGGTGCGATGTGGTCAACCAGAGCTGCATATCCATGAAACACTGACCTGACAACCCTGCAGGCGCGGCACTATAAATATGATCTTCTGTCCAGGGGAACCATATGACACCATTTTGGTGCAACATCTCAAACTCCTGGTGGTAGAACACGTAGTACCTGGCCGACACTTCCCGAGCCCATGCTAGCGTGGCATATGTCCACCGAGTCCCCATAGTGGCATCAATGCTGTATTCCTCGCCTACGGGATACGGGTGGACCGGATCTGTAATCTGTGGACGTCCAACTAGAAAGTGCTCCCACGACCATAACTGAAGTAAGGTATGACAGAGATTTAGTTTTGGTTCTTTGGACTTCCTGTACTGTGAGGCGTCGCACAAACCCCGGTAAAGAACACAGAGCACTGCAGATCCCCAGCTGTACTGGGGGAAGTTGTCGAGCGGGGCATCAGCCAAAGACTCAGCGAGGTGGATGTAGTTTGCATGAACTACATTACCGTGTGAAGTCGGAAACATGTGCCAACCAAAGAGGAACAACAAGTACGCCAGCGACCATTTCTCCAACTCCGGAGTGTGTCTGGCGATCCACTCAGAAAGATTCTTAACTCTCCTACTCGATCCCGCATTATGATGCACTGTATGTTGTTCCTCCCCCTGGACCTCACCACTGTAGGATGCTGTTGCGGTCTCTAGTGCTGCCCAAAATAGCCTGAAACTTTCTGAGTTGATTCTGCATGCACATCTTCTTAAAAGTCTTCATCAAATCCTTACTTTTGAACCAAGTGAAGAAATTGGCTGCTAGATGCCTCATGCACCACCTGCTTTCAAGATCACTCCATCTATAAGGAGCTGGAGCAGTGTTCTTCAGCGTGTTGATTGCATTTAGTAGGCCCGCATTACGGTCAATTATGATGCACACGTTAGGCCTATCTTGCACAACAGACGTCTTCAGATTCATAAGGAACCAAAGCCAGCTATCCGTGTTCTCATTCTCAACGATTGCGTAAGCAACTGGAAGGACTTGGTCGTTTTCATCCACTGCGACAGCTACTAGTAGCGTCTGCTTGTACTTTCCCGTAAGGAATGTACCATCCATGCAGAGCACCGGTCGGCAGAACTTGAATGCCTGTATAGTTTGGCTGAATGCCCAGAATACACGATCGAGTATTAAACGACTGGGTACTCCATCGGGATGTGGCCTATCAAGCTTGTTTATGTAAGTACCAGGGTTTGCTTCTGCTATCTGATGGAGCATTCTTAGGACATAGTTATATCCATCCTCGTATATCTCAAACATTCTCTGTATCACCCTTCTGTTTAGCTCTTCTGACCTTGCTGTAGCTGACTAGAAATCCAACTGCATCAGACATCAGTGCCTTTGGGCCGACTGTTATGTCCTCAGATACTAAGTGGTACACTTTCTCCGTCACATATGCAGCAGTGACATTGCGGTGTAGCGTCAACGGCTCTGATAGCTCGCATGTGTGATCTACAAGCACAGTTATCTCAAAATTCTTCATAATCCCCACTCCTTGCGTTGCACAGACTCTTGCTGGACAACCTGGACGTGTGCATACAGCCGTCAAACTTGTTGGGTTTGACCTTGTTGTTTTGTACTCTCGACTGATGGCGACGGCATGCCTAGTGATAGCCGTCTGCACGGCATGCTTGCTTGGGAATTGCTGTCCGACCATGAGCGTGGAGTCATCAAAGCCCCAGTGCGAGTTGTCCTCCTGCGAGATGGCTAGGCGTTGTATACTGAGTTTATCCATTTCTACCGCTACTGCTGTTTGGGAAGGACCACCACCCCCTTCGTCTTCATTGTCATCAGATCCTTCGTCAGCTTCTTCATCTTCATCCAACTCGTTCACCATGTTTGGTATGATTTCGTAGCAGTTGATACGACTTGACCAAAATGCACCAGCATTTTTGTTCACGATGAACTGATCATCAACCATCATGGGATTGGCCTCTGCCGCCGCCACTGCTTCAGTTACTCGTTCTATGGCAGCAAGTTGTCCCTCTCCAACTGCACTGCACCCTTCTTCGTCGGTCAACAACAGAGGCCTCTCAACAAAATTAACGTACACCATCGGTCGGCTATACATCGCGGCTCCAGGAATGCTGACAAGCCGCATGTAACCAGACCATGAGGCATTGCCCGTCACCTTGTGTAGCTCCCAAAAGGGGTCAGAGAACCCGTCATCTCGACTCCTACATGTTACTGCCTCAATTACAAGTTTCTTGCGTGCTGTCTCTTGATCGAACTCACGGCGTATGCATCTCCTCAGGTCCAACAGGCTTATCTCCTCTAACCCTTCAATTTGTGCAACCTTGTATTGACATTGCGACAGATCTAGCCCAGAAGGCCCATCCCGCACTACGTTTTCACCGTAGAACACTAACAACTGATTCATTGTACCTATGTACGCACGCAACAGATTTTAAGTAACAACCCTTTGCAACTGTGACATGTAAATATTGATTATCATGCAAATAAAAATTATTATCATGCAAACATGGCAATATTAACTATACTTGTCCATAGTAATTATATCACACGAAATAACAGCGTGCTAAAGTTTACAAATTAATAACTAAGCCAGTATTATTATAGTTCTCTATATCAATTATATCACATGAAATAACAGTGCGTCAACGTTTAACCGCCATGTCTGGCATTGTTGTTTACCTAATTTTTTGACTAACATAACAACTTATCATTATCATTATTAAAAAAATTACCTCCACTTCAAGCTTGCCACTTGATCTACAATATATTATACTAAACGAAATGCTAATTATAAGTTTGCTTACCTCAGTTTTCCTTCTTTTCTTTCTATTCTTTTCTCCTTTCTGTCCTTTCTCTGGACCACTTCTAGCAGCAAGTGAATGGAGAAGAGTACAACATGCTACTGGAGAAATGAAGTGAAGTGAAGAGAGTGAAATTTGAGTGAAAAGAGTGAGATTTGAGAGCTACTGGGGATGAGGAGAGAGATAACAACATACTAACGTTTAATAACATATCATGACTAACAAATATATCACATGAAATAACAACATATTAAAGTTTAATAACATGTCAAATTTTATTATTTAGCTAATTTTTGTCTAACATAACAACTAATTATTGCTGTCATTTATAAAATAAATCATCTCACTTGATCTATAATATATTGTATTAAATGAAAAGCTAAATTTTATTTTACTTACCGTATTTTTTCTTCTTTCTACTATGAGTTGCCGGCTTTCTCTTGCTCTTTGGACGAAATATAGCAGGTGGGAGAAGAGAAATAAGAAGCACCGCGAGACAGTGAGAGATGAGCTGAAGAAGTACAACTAGAGAGTGAGAAATGAGCTGCCAGGGGCGTTCTCTTGCTCTCTGGACCAAATATAGCACTGACAGAGTGAGAAATGAGAGGTGGAGGCTTAAGGAGGCTCGGGTGAAAGAAGAATGATTACGGGGAACAAATTCTACAGCAAAAGGAGGAGCAAATTCTACAGCAAAAGGAGGAGCAAAGGACACAAGCCTCTGTCGGAATTTCACTCCGTGCCAAATTAAAAAGCAAAGCAAGGAATCCGGAATCCCGAAGCAGAGCGCACGAAGCAAAAAAAGCGAAACGAAATTCTGCATCGGGCCCTCGCGTGGCGCCACCTGTCGTCGCTTTGGGGCAAAGCAACGCACCCCAGCGTGTCGTCGCTTTGGGGCAAAGCAACGCTCACCGGGCGACGTCACTTCGGTGGGGAGCGACGCTCGGCAACATCGCTTCCGGGCCGAGCGACGCTGGCCTGACGTCGCGGCTCGCCCGACCGACGCTTGGCCGTCGCGTTCGGCCGGAGCGACGCCATGCGTTGCGCTCGCGCAAAGCAACAGCTGCCACGCGTCATCGTCTCACCCGTCGCACTGTTAATTTTGTCTCTGCGTTCGGAGGCCGGCTAATTTTGGCATTGACTTCCGTCAAATAGCTAAATGTGCCATTTTTCCTTACTATCAGCATTTGCACTAGTAAAGATGCACAACCATAAGTTACTACTATCTCTGTTCGGAAATAGATGACATTTTAGGCATTGTCACAATCTCCAATATACATCTTTGACCATTACCTTTATAAGTATTGTTAGTACAAATTTATAAAAAATTATATTATGAAAATATTGTTTATAGAAAATCTAACCATTTTCACCTTACTAATCTAAATATTATTTTATATATTGTCAAAGTTAGGAAAGTTTGACTGCACGCTTTCTTGAAATCATGTACTCCCTCTGTCTAAAAATGTAAGGTGCGCATACATCCCAAGATTTACAATTAGATCTATAATATGTTGGTTATGTGACACAAAAGTGATATCATTGGAAAATAATTTTGAAAATGAATCCAGTGATACCACTTTTGTGTCACATAGCCAAAATATTATAGATTTAATTGAATATATTGTGATACGTGCGCGCCTTACATTGTTGGACAAATAAAGTATTTACAAAAAAAAAGAGTATAAAATTTGTTAAAGGCAACAAAAGACAGATAAAACTTGGTTAGCCAAAGGCAAACCAAGAAACACATGACAAACAAATTATCATGCAATGGCTAACTGAAAAGCGACCAAGCCCCGCTCCCGTGGCCCCCCGGAGATCAACCAGACAAGAACAACAGTTGCATAGCGAGGAGATGATGAAGGGTAAGTCTCCGTAGCGAGTCTCCAAGAAAGGATATGCTGACATCAATCAATTGATGTCAGATTAAGGGTTTTCACCCCATAAAATAGGCACCAATGCTCCAAGACAACATCTTCAACAAGAAAGTGCCACCACAGTCCATCCAACATAGATCGAGCCTTCAAAGATTTGTCCATCACGGATCAAGAGCATGCCTGACACATAGTCTAGTAGCGCACCAAAAGAAGGAGGCCGACATCCACCGCAGCCCTGCAATGACCCTTTTTGTAATACCATATAAATGAGGTCCTTGATGACCAATATGTAATAAAGTAGTGTTTTCTCTCATTTAAGTTCAGCATATAGATTAATTAAAATGATTCAAATAAAAACCTCCCAAATTTTGCCCTAGAATCAACCCAAATAAAATTTTGCAAAACCAAATTTATCAAATTTTCATTGAAATAATTTTTATAAGTCCTAAACATCTCAGAGAAGCTGTTTGAAAATTTTCAAGTCATTTGAAATTGAATTCCATATTTAAGTAAAATGTTTTTTAAATTATTTTCAAATGAACAGAATTGTAATATCTTAATTAAGAGAGTTTTCCCTTATTCATAATTATAAATTATTATGTATGTTGCTTATTTATCTTCCTGCCTCCAAATATAATTTTTCCAAAAATATTTGAGAAGTATTTTAACTACCTATAGTTCAAACCTAAGTTTGAACAAGTTTGCATTTATATTTAAAAGAAAGTCAAATAAATTATTTTTATATGAGAAAATTCATGGAGGTTATAAATAACCTAAAGACCCTTTGTGAATGTTTCTAAATTTTAAAACCTAAAATTGAACCCTCTTTTAGCTCAAACCCTAAAATAGAACAAAACTAAAAATAAAAGAAAAGAGAAAACCCCTTAACTCTTGGGCTGGTTTGCCGGCCCATTTCAACGGTAAATGCAAGTCGGTTGAAGAAAATTCTACTGGAGATTATTTTCAAGGAACAGTCCGCTTTCATCCCTAGTAGACTTGTCACAGATAATATCATAATAGCATATGAGTGCTTGCATTTCATGAAAAAATCTAGAAGCAAGAAGAATTCTCATTGTACTTTAAAGCTGGACATGATGAAGGCGTATGACATGAAGAAGTGGAGTTATTTACAAGCAGTTAGCTTAAATTGGGATTTAGCTTGAGGTAGGTAGAACTTGTTATGCAGTGCGTGACCTCAGTTTATTTCTTGTTCCTATTTAATGGTGGCCGACTGGAGGAGTTTAAGCCAACTCAGGTATTCGATAGGGCGACCCAATTTCACCATATTTGTTTGTGTTGGCAACTGAGGGTCTCTCGTGTTTATTGAAGGCGCAAAGTGTCAGGGATGGTCTATAGCGGGTGTCTGTTGCCCCATCGGCGCCCCTGGTTAACAATCTATTATTCGCTGGTTAGTCTCCTCATGTTCAAGGCGAGCATTGAAGTAGCAGGGCAAATAAGTGACATGATCCGAGACTACTACAATGCGTCGGGCTAGCGGGTTTAATTTGATGAAATCGTCGATATTTTTTGCTAAAGGATGTCCAAATGCTACTCGTAATAGCATGAAGGATATTTTGCAAGTATCTAATGAATCCTTGCCAGAGCGCTAGTTGGGGCTGCCATCGGATATTGGGCGATCAAAGAATTTAAATATCTAAAGGATAGGATTTGGAAGTCCATGGGTAGATGGAAAAATGCTTATCGGCTGGTGGTAAAGAAGTTCTTATTAATTCGGTTGCACAGGCAATCCCGACATAGTCCATGGCGTGTTTTCAGTTACCCCAGGGTCTGTGCCATCATATCAATTCTTTGTTGAAGAAGTTCTGGTGGGGGAGCAAGAACGCTGAAAGTATATGGGAGGGTTGGGCTTCCGTGATATCTGAGTTGCTCAATTTGGCTTTGCTTGCAAGGCAAGCATGGTGTGTGGTGAAGGAGCCAAACACTCTCAGTGCAGCAATTCTCAAAGCGGCTTACTATCCTAACTGCGATCGTTTGAATGCATCTTTGGGCAGTAATCTGTGCCAGGTGTGGCGTGCGATCTTTGAGGGCAAAGGAATCCTTAAGCAGGGACTGATCAAATGCATTGGTGGTGGCACGAGCACAAGCATCTGGAACGATAACTGCCTTCCCCGAGACCACATGGTTCGGCCGTTCTTTCCTAAGTCTGCAGATCCACCGAGCGTTGTGTCCGAGTTCATTGATCAAACATCAAGGAAGTGGAAGATGGAAGAGATTGGCGCACGCTTCCGATGGATGTTGAGACAGTTAAAAACATCCCAATCAGTTTGATGGTCCAGAGTGATTTTTGGGCATGGCATTATGATCGACGAGGGGTGGTCTTTGTTCGCTCAGCTTACAAAATGTTGATCGAGACCAAGCGCCGCCATGAGGATTGGCTAGAGGACCGTGCCGTGCATTCCAATCCTGACGGCTTGAAGAAGAGTTGGACGAAGCTGTGGAAGACTAAGATCCCGTCAAAACTCAGGGTGTTTGCATGGCATTTGGCGAGGAATTCAATACCGACAGGTGCGTCGGTGAACGTTAGGATACACAGGAACATGGCCCAAACAAAGGTTTGTTCGGTGTGCAAGGTTGCGGACGACTCGTGGAGGCATGCTTTGCTTGATTGTTTGATGGCTCACTGCGTTTGGGCTCTGCTTGATGAGGAGCTGATGGAACATATTGTGGCCAAGGAGATCTCAGACGCAAGGCTGTGGCTGTTTATGCTCAAGGATTCTCTTTCACATGTGAACTTCACCAAGGTTCTAGTTACCCTATGGGCCATATGATGGGCGCTCAGGAAAGTGATTAATGAAAAGAAGTACTAGAGCCCATGGTCGACGCTGGCTTTCATAAATAAGTTCATTCACTACTAGAAAAATCATTTGTACAGATGGTTCGGAACTCCTGTACGGGACGGTTTTCCGAACCGTCTGTACAAATCAATTAGTACAGACGGTTCCAAACTAGAACTCTGTACTACTCGATTTGTACAGACGGTTCTAGTTTGGAACCGTCTGTCTGTACTAATCGATTAGCACCCGTCTGTGATGTCGTGTTATCAAAATAAAAATATAACCCCTCACGCCATGTGCCCAATCCTTCAGCCGCGTCTCATCCCGCCGTCCGTGCTGTCCCATCCAACCGCTTGAATTAAATCGCACAATATGCTTCTAGCAGGTTTCGATCCCGCAACCTCGTGTTGTCCAGCAAGGGGAGTTGCCAGCTGATCTAGTCTGAGTATGCGATACATATGGGACGGCTTTATTCTTAACTCATGCCTACGACTAAGCGGGATGCTTCTAGTACAGATGGTTCTAAATTTGGAACCGTCTATACAAATAGCACAGACGGTTCCAAACTGAGAACCGTCTGTACTATTCGATTTGTACGGACGACTCCAATTTGGACCCGTCTGTGCTATTTGTACAGACGATTTCAAATTGGAGCCGTCTATGCTGTAGCTCCGAGTGCTAGTTTGAGTCGAAATTCAACTCTAGTTTGAGAGGTTTTAATAAAATAACCATAACTTTCTCATACGAAATCCGTTTTGGGTCCACGACCACTTAAATTGAAGCTAACGACGAGACGCATCCGAAAATTCTACACGTGTATACACCTGTACCCGTCTTGACCCTCAAAATTCGGCTTCTAGGTGGGACTTTTTCGTTCCGGAAGTTCTTCCGTTACTTTTTTTGATCTTGCGGAGGGCATATCTCCTCCACCCGGACTCCGAATTGGGTGATTCTTGTTTTCCTGGTTAGCTTGAGTCAAGGACTTGCTTTCCACCTTGATCCCAGCTTCTGCTGAGCACTTTTGTCGAGGTGCCATTTTCAAAATCTTCGATTTCGGGCCGGGATTTCCACTAGTCATTTCGTCGACTTTCTCGGAATTGACTCAAAATTTCTGGAGACGTAGAGTTTGGCCTCCCGCTCACAGCCGTGAAAACCGTTTGACAATCGAAGCTGTCAAACTCCCTCCCCGACGCTGCCACTTTCCTGCCGCGACAAGAAAATCTGCAGTTTTTGCTGCCGCGGCGGCAGAGATCAACTAGCCTTGCTTCATCTATTTGTACAGACGGTTCCAGTTTGGAACCGTATGTACTATTCGATTTGTACAGACGGTTCCAGTTTAGAACCGTCTGTACTGTTTATAGATTTGTGCAGACGGTTCCATACTTAGAACCGTCTGTACTGTTCAATTTGTATAGACGGTTCCAAGTTTAGAATCGTTTGTACTGTTTACAGATTTGTACAGACTGTTCCAAACTTAGAACCGTCTGTACTATTCGATTTGTATAGACGGTTCCAGTTTGGACCCGTCTGTATTATTTACAGATTTGTACAGACGGTTCCAAACTTAGAACCGTCTGTACTGTTTGATTTGTACAGACGGTTCTAGTTTGGACCCCTCTGTGCTATTTGTATAGACGGTCTGTACTGTAGCGTCCCGCTTGTTGGGAACCGTTCGTACTCATTTTCTCAGATGGTTTTCGTTTGGAACCGTATGTGATACTATTTGTACAGACGGTTTCAAAAAACCGTCTGTACAGGAGCGTCCCGTTAAATGAATCCTGTAGTAGTGATTGTTGATCTGGAGATGCTGCCGATCAAGGAGACAGTGCGCGGTCCACAGGCGCCTCGGGCACAGAATCAATCGCGCATGGATTCCTCCGATGCAAGGCAGAATGAACATTAACGTCGATACTGTGACTGCTAGCTCAGGCTTGAATGGTTCCATCGCAGAAGTGTGTCGGGACGGGCTCGCTCTCTTACACTCGGTTTGCATGTATCTCATGTGTAAGTAGCGCCAGATTACTTAGAAGTGGTGAAGAACTTGACGCAGAACTACATGAGGTCATATAGCACTGTTATACGGGAGATCAAGAACAAATGTAGACAGTTTGTATGAGCCAAATTCGGACATGAACGGAGGAAGTATGACTTTGAGGCGCATGCACTCGCTAAGGCAGCGGCTTCATTAGAAGTAGAAAGACATGTATGGTTGTTATCAACTTCTGAGATAGTTTGTCTATCCGTGAACATTTTGAATCAATAAAAGCCCCCGTTCCGCTATAATTAAAAAAAAGGAGGTCTGCACGCTACGTGGTCAGTGAGAGCACGGCACCACACCGCACCGCGTTCTGATCTCGCGATAGCAAGGCAGCGAAACCATGGCGGCCAGCCAGCTCCGCCGCCTCGCGTCCGTATCCGCTCCCGCTCTCTCCGGCCGGTCCCAGCCTCCTACGCGCGGCATCTCCGTGGGCTGGGCTAACAAGAGATTGGGTAGGGCCGTTCTGGTGGTATGCACGAGGCCTGCACTCTACGTGGTCAGTGAAAGCACGGCACCGCACCGCGTTTTGATCTCGCGCACGAGGCGACACCAGACCCAGGGGAAACCATGGCGGCCAACCACCTCCGCCGCCTCGCGTCCGCATCCGCTCCCGCTCTCTCCGGCCAGTCCCAGCCTCCAATGCTCCTCCTCCGCCTCGCGTTCTCCAGCTCCGCCCCCGCGGATCAGCCGCCGCCGCCGGCTACTTCCAAGAAGGGGGAGGCCGAGGGAGCCGGGAAGGAAGCGGACGAGGCGCAGGGCGGTGATGCTGCCGCGAGGAAAGAGGACGCGGAGGAGGAGGACGACGGCGGCGTCGGCGTGCACGTGAACAAAGCCACGGGCGAGATCGGCGGCCCGCGCGGGCCCGAGCCCACGCGGTATGGCGACTGGGAGCGCGGCGGCCGCTGCTCCGACTTCTGAGCAATCGCTACCAACTGAGAGGGTAAAATTGTTCTTAGCATTATGTGTGTTCAGTTGTACGATACTTGCGAATTGGTTCTACATTATGATCATAAGGATGGAATGGTGGTATGTTTTTATTACTGTGTGTTTTCCTTTCTGGATTTGGGGGAATAAATTGAGTTGTTATACTGCTGAACATGTCTCTGAAGTTTCAGAGTGCTATCCGTGTGAATCTTAGCATGTCAATCTTGAAGTATTCTTGTATGATGAATAGAATAATGTGGGGTTTTGTTATTTCTTAAGCTCAGGAATGAGATGGAGAATATGTGATTGATGCAGGACATATCACATCATTTGTTTCATGTAAACATGAGGGAAGGATTCCTCTGTGCCGATGTTATCCGTAAAGAACATATCCTGTCCTCCACTGCGCTTCTTGTGCTTCCTGCCTAAGACACGGTCTCTTGTTAAGTTGCATTTCTACTTATGCAGTTAGGTTGCTCTCGACTGTTTTTCGCTTGATAGAATTGATCAGGGAGGGAAAGAGAAGTTATTTTTAAAAAATTCGATCAGGATTGCTGGTGGTTCTGTCTCAAGTTTCATGTTGCTATTGAGATCAATCATCAATTGGAATTGCAGTTGCAGTGGCCTGCATTTTATTTAGCATGATGACGCTTTCTATACATGGAGTAACGCGGATGGTTGAGTTTGAAACTGCAGTAACCTGAAACTCAAAAAAACAGCAGTTACCTTAAGCCATCTTATGAGTAAATATTTCTAGTAAAATGGTATTGAAGTTACATTGGGTTAGCTAAGTCTGCAGGGGTGCAGTATTCTGCCTTCTTTATAAGGTTTTAAAAAGGCAAACAGCATGATCATGCTTTCGTCCGAGTGATCTGAGCATCCTGCTTTCCCCCTTTCTGCTGGCCTTGGCCTTGAGCCTTGCCGTCCGTTCAGACAGTAACGTTTATTCAAATAGACTATATGAAATTTCCAACTGTCAGCTCTCCTTGGTGGGTTCGTGGTCTCGGTTCAGAATTGCGTGTACCATACTCGCATCTTGTTCAAAATTGAATTTCTTGGGTGGTTAGTGATAGTGGTTACCCTTTATTCATCCAAGTTAGCCTCTACTTGTTGATGGCGAAATACCTATGGTGACTTCGTCAATCTTAAACCACCATAAGTCCAGTCTCCTTAGGCGTGAGTGTGAGGTGAGCATGTGTGACGTGCATGTGTACGTATCATTGATGTTTTTCTCTTCTTTCTTCGCTAGATACTGGGTGTTTCTAAAACAACTGATTCGATTTAAATAGATCTCGATTACCCTGGGGCTTGAATTGGCTTGGCTCGTCGGCTCGATTTAGAATTATTTTTAAAATTACAGATAAGTGATATTAATCGAAATAATGCAGCTCCGAATACTCGGACTAGGCTCGATTTCCACCATAGTGGAGTGATCTGCTGCAGGGGTGCGAGATGGTTCGGCGTGACATCTCCCGTAGTCGCGTTAGGCCCTTTATAGGCTACAAGACTACTCAAAGTTATGTCGGTCCGTAGCCCACCTATCGATACGGCCTGTTTACCGCTCCTATTTTTCCTGTTTTGCTAAACACAGTACCGTGGCCCAGCTATCCTGCCACAGCCTGTGAAGATTCAAGATTCAAAGAAGAGGAATAATTTATCGTATTTTGTAATCCACTCCCGACTAAAGACATTTCTTTTCAATTAAAAAGGAATGAAGCGTTAAGCATGCATGGTGTCAATGCAACCCCATTACGATGGCTACGGTTTTGCTTTGCAAAAAGACGCAGAAAATTACTACCCCTGCACCATCGGTGCGTATTGATGGGCCAGTTCTTTTGGTAGCTTCTCCCAGAATCTGGAGAATCTGCCCCCTCTTCAGCTTCTCCCAGAATCTGCCTCCCCTATTTGTTCGTAGAATTTAAATGGTTTAGATATTACACCGAGAAGAAATGTTTCCGTCTCCGCCTCTATAAATACCGCGCGTGCCTCGAGCCGGGTGCACACGTCGCGTCCTCCTCGTTGACACGCATGCGCACGCACCAATCAATCCAAGTAACAGGTGCAGCAGCCCAACCACCATGACACCGACCCGCCACCGCCACTCCGCGCCCCTCGCCGCCGTCGTGGGCGTGCTCCCGGGGGCGGACGCACATTAGCCTGAGTGGGGCCAGCCCCCAGTCAATTTTCGGTTTTAACAATAGAAATCTAGCATTTGGTAGTAGGGCCCCAGTCAGCCCAGTACAGATGCCCCCACTCCATCTGGGCCTATTTGCAAATATTCACACATAAACAAAGAAGACAGCCTAATCAGGAATTTCTCGGTGCAGATAACAACTTGCTGGGGCCTCCTATGACTCCACGAGTGCAACGGATCGAGCAAAGAAGGCAAGCAGCGAACACTTCGTCTTTTAGCCTTGGCTGCCACCAAGATTCCCAAGCCAAGATTACTTCAAGTCTCTGACGAATCAACTATCACCGCTGTTCGCCGTGCGCCGCTCGCGACGTGCACAGGCTGGACGTGCATCAGCCTCATCCGATCATCAATTCATCACTAATCAAGTCTGAAGGTAAGCACAACTTGACACTAGGGTTCTTCCGTTCTTCATATTTTCTTTCTGAAATTCTGGTTCCTTTCCATGTTAAATCCAGTCCTTACTAGGATACTAGTATTAGTATTACTTGTTTGTAATCCAATTTGGTAGGATTAATGATCTGGGAACTGATTTTCACATCAATACAATCAAATAAAAATAATGCAGTAGTATAGTTAGAGATATATAACTAGCGCAAGGAATTACAAGTCAAACTCTATATCTCTACTAGTACAGTAGTACTAATACTCAAGCTGCCACCCTGCTACTGCTAGCATATGAATTTTTACAGCTAGTGTTTCAATTATTTGGCACTTTGGCAAGGAAGATAATGGATAAATTTTTGATAAAGAAATCGACCAATATCAACACCAACACAAATGCAGGGAGTTCAAGTGGAAATGCATCAAGACCTGCACCGAGACATAATTCTACTGTGCCTCAACTAATTGACTTGAACAAGCTTCCCCGGGATCCAGCTAAAAGGAAGTGAATGGCAGATTATCACCCCAATCAACATGAAGAGATAAGGCGAAAATACTTACTGTGGGGACCTTATCAGCTTCGCGGTTTCAACTTTCCATATAGGACAATTGGGAAGAAGAATAAGAAGAGGTGATTCAATCCTGATTGGTTTGATCAATATGCTAATTGGCTAGAGTACAGTGAGAAGGAGGACAAAGCCTACTGCATATGTTGCTATTTGTTTAGGGACAACATTAAAGACAACCAACATGGACATGATGCATTTGTAGTAGAAGGCTTCAACTGTTGGAACAAGACAGAGAGATTTGTGACTCACGTCGATGATCATAATAGTTTTTCATAACAAAGCACTCAAGGACTGTGATAATATACTGAAACAAGATCAATCAATCCCTGCTGCCTTGCATAAACAAAGCCAAATTGAGAAAATGAGTATCTTATCCGGTTAAATGCTGCAATTGATGTCTGTCGATACTTGTTGCATCAGGGACATCCATATCGTGTCCACGACGAATCAAAAGAGTCTAAAATTAAAGGAAATTATCTGCAGTTGATGGAGTACACTATTAAGCAGAACAATGTTATTGCCAAGGCATTCAAAAATGCTCCGCTTAATAATCAAATGTTGTCTCCAAAATTCAAAGAGATATCACTGAGTGCTTTGCAAGAGAAATATTGGGTTGTATGATGGAAGAAATTGGCAATGATGTATTCAGCTTATTGGTTGATGAGTGTCGAGATGTTCATGACAAAGAACAAATGGCTGTGGTTCTCCGATATGTTGATAAATGTGGGCTGGTGAAAGAAAAGTTTATTGGTGTTATTCACATGAAGGAGACAACAGCTTCTTATCTCAAGTCTTGCATCGATTTCTTATTTGCAGAACTTGGTTTGAGTCTAAAACAAGGTTACGATGGAGCAAGTTGTTGGATCAGTGGCTTCCAACAGTTGAATTTCAGTTTTAAAATTTTCTTCTGAAAACAAGAACACAATGCAATGTATTCAAATCAGAGAATGCATCATAAAACCATTGACAAAAGCGATCAAAGTTGGAGAAGTCAACACTGGGCAGTTCGGAAGTTCCGGAGTAAAAATATCGGAGCTTCTGGTTTTGGCAAAAACAGCAGACTGTCGCCCCGAAAAACGTTCGCAGATTTTGATCTACCCAACAAAATTGAACGAAATTTTGCACAGTGGTAGACACGGGAACTACGAAGCTATTCCACTTGGAATCATGTCAAAAGATTGTCTGCACTAAGAGAAAATACCAAATTACTATCAGCTGTTTTCTAACTTCAAAAACCAGCCCTAGCTAATAAGTTGGATGAAAATCGAACCCTTGATTCCTAGATTCTTGTGAGGTATGTTGATATGAAATTAATATGAAATCATCTCACATATCCTAGAAACATATTCCAAACCCCAAAAGACAAGATTGAAACCTCAAAGAGAATCAAAATAAAAAACCCAAGATGGGAATGAGAAAGAGAAAAGGAGAAAGTCTCAAGAACACATACTCTCTTCTTGAACTCTTCTTGTATTGATTTTCTTAATGGTTTTAAAAGCCTCTCATCTTAAGCCAAAAATCCTTTGAGCAGCTCTTGCAAGGGATTGTCTCAAAAGTTAGAGTTTTACAAACCCACCATCTCTTATTTATAGTGGAAGGGGCATACCCCTCTCCACTTAGGCCTTAAAGCCCACCTAAGCGCATAGAGCACTTAGCACGCATTTCAAAGCATCTAAGCCACCTATCCACCCTCAAACCTTCCTACCACTGCAAACCTAATCCTAAACCGCATCATTGGCTACTGTCGCGATTTATTTGATTTTGCTTCGGTGGTGTCCGCACTTTTACAAAAGTGCCATCGCACCAACTTAGTCCTCATGTCTTGTCTCCACCTTTGCCTTGTCCGCTAAAGCTCTGTCTTGAGCCGCCCAATGTCGTCGCCACCACCTTGATCGCATCTTCGTCCTCCAGGCATCATGCCGATCCTCGTGACCAAACCACCGTCGCACTCATTTACCCTGCACACTAGTAGACAAGCAAACCGGTTACGAGCACAAGTTTTCCACTTGACCCAAGTTAGTCGAGAAATCAATTCCATCAATTTTTACGAGACAAATTGACCAAACTCTAATTCATCAGAAAGCACGTGGTCAAAAAGTTTTCACTGTCGGAACATCCGGTTCCTGGATAAGAACCTCCAATTCTCACATCCGCGGTCTGAGGGCTGAGACCAGAGATTGAATTTGGTCCCTCCGGAATTGAAGGTCGGGAATTTGGTCCCTCCGGAATTGAAGGTCGGAACCTCTGACTTCAATTTTGACTCCATAGACACGATCTGGAAATCCACCAGATATTCACTGAAGCTGAGTCCAGAACCTGAACTCGGAGCCTCCGGAATTGAAGGTCCGAGCCTTCGACGTCAAGCTCGAAAATTCCGACTTCAACCATGGAACTTCTGAATCACATCGGACTATCCGGTTCGCACAAACCTCGGAGCTTTCAGAAAACCTCGGAGCTTTCGGAAATGAAAGTCTGAGCCTCCAAATTCAAACTCGAAACTTCCAAAACACATCGGAATTTCCAATCATTAAAACAGAACCTCCAGTTTTTCCAGAGCGCTAAAAATATAGTCGAGATCGAATCTTCTGAAATACATCGGAAGTTCCGATCAGAATACCGGAACATCCGATATACACATTTCAAACATGAACGTTGAATTCTTGCAACCTAACATTCAACTCCAATAACAAACTCTATGGCAAAGTATTCATCATCTGAAACCTAGAGAAGCAATACAACTTCCTCCAGGTTCTACACAAGTAATATGTCAGGTGAGTTTAATGGTTTGCAAGCTAAAATCACGAGAGAGAACAATTCAGCATATTATATACATTGTTTTGCTCATAAACTTAACTTGCTTGTTGTGGCCATTGCAAAGAAGATATTTGATGTTGGAGATTTCTTTGATATGATATCAGTTTTGTTAGATGTGGTTGGATCATCTTGCAAGAGGAAGGATAAACTTTGAGAGAATCATCAAGAAGAAGTGAAGAAAGCAATTGGCAGTGGAGAGATTGGTACAGGCACTGGACTAAATCAAGAACTATCTCTTCAAAGCTAGGTGACACTCGATGGAATTCTCATTATAAAACATTACTGGGTTTGTTGAAGGTGTTTCCCTCAATGGTTAAAGTACTAGAATATGTCGAGGAAGATGGCACGGATGCCTACAAGAAGCGTCAAGCTAATGGTCTTCTCAAATATTTTCAGTCATTTGATTCTGCATTGTTTTTACATATGATGATGATAATTTTAGCTTTAACAAATGGTCTATCAAAAACCTTACAGAGAAAGGATAAGGATTTTGTAAATGCAATTTCAGATGTGGAATCCACTAAGCGGAATTGAAGAAGCTTAGAACCGATGACGGATGGAATTCACTTCTAAAAATGGTACATTGCTTCTGTGAGAAGCATGAGATTTCAGTGATGGACATGGAAAGTGTCTATATAAATCCAAAGAAGCCACGACAAAAGACCGGTATTAATAATGAGCATCATTATTGTGTTGATTGTTTCTTTGCCATTCTCCATCTATTAGGAGAAGAGTTTAATGATAGATTCAACAAGCAAAATTCTGAGTTGCTTGTATGTATGTCTGCTCTAAGCCCAAGTGATTTATTTTGTCATTTTGACAAGGAGAAATTGATGAAGTTAGCTAAGCTTTACCCCGATGACTTTAATCACAAGGACATGTGTGACTCTTGCGCATGAACTTTGCCTCTATATAGATAATATACTCCATGATACACGGTTTGGTAGCTTGGAAAGTATAGGTGATCTAGCTAAATTGATGGTGGATACAAGGAAGCATCTCTGCTATCCTTTGGTGTATCAGCTTTTGAAGCTAGCACTAAGGGCCTGTTTGGTTGAGCTGTGGCTGTTGACAAAGCTGCTGTTGGTTGGCTGTCTGGAAAAGCTGTTGTGGCTGTGGGAAAGTGAACATATAGTTTTTGGTTGATCCAAACAATCTACAGCATTTTGGAAAATGAGCACTGAAGCTTCAGCATATTGCAAAAAGCTGGCAGAAGGCAGCTTTTCCAAACAGCTGAATTTGCACTGCAAAGCCCATAGCTACCGTTAGCAAAAACTGCTGAAACGCTGGCCGTTTGGTTGGGCTGTAGCTTTTTCCAATGAAAAACTGCTGAAAAGCCCAACCAAACACCCCCTAACTCTTCCCGTTGCCACTGCAACCATCGAGAGATGTTTTTCAGCTATGAAGATTGTGAAGAATGCTTTGCGTAACAAAATTGGTGACAAATTTTTGAGCAATAGCCTCATTTGCTTTGTGGAAAATGATTTGTTGCATACAATTACTAATGAAGTGATCGTTGATCGTTTCCATAGGATGAAAGGTCATCGTGGGACAAATGAAGTGTAATGCACTAATACCTTACACCCTTTCTATCTTCATTAATATTTACATGGCTGATTCAAACATGTGTTTTCTCTCCGTACGTAACAACATTATTTCAAAGACAAATATTTTTCAACCCGGGAATGACATTATATGATACTGTCGACGATCGGTAAACCGCCGATCTTACGGTATTCGTGGAACTGCGATACTTGGGGGGTAGGGACCTCTAGGGCGCAAGGCCAAGAGATCTGACAGCAAGGAAACATCCTTTTTATACAGGTTCGGGCCTCCCTCAGGATAATAACCCTACGTCCTGTTCGTATATATGATCAGAGAATGTCTTTACAAAGGATGTGTATGTTAGTGGCTACCCTAGACCTAATCGGAGATTACGGCGATTAGTTCCACTGGGCTCGACTCCTTCGAGGCAGCGGGTCTTCTCGTGGGAATCGCTGGGCTTCTGGATGGCTTCAGGCTTTTCTCTGGCTTCTAAAGACTTGTCTTGACTTCCTGGACTGAAAGACATGTCCTCCCCTATAGGATTGCTGATCCTTTTATAGGGGGCTCCCCGAGTCGTACTGGACATGGACTTAGGCCTGAGTAGGACTCTGGCTTCCTTAAACGTCGGGATGACTTCCTAGTTTAAGGGGTGTCCTTTCTCCTTACGAAGGGTTGCTTTATCTCCTGGGATCCTTACCAGATACGTATTGTACTCTGATAACCCAGGGAATCACATATGGATACCTCCTCATATACGGGATACTGTACTATATATCATCAAGCCCCCCGTCAGTACGTGAAGTGAGGTCATGACTGTTCTGTAAGAAATCTGCCCTTGTCGAGAAATGACTCCGAGTAGGCGAAATCGAGTATTTTAATAACAACATCCCCGAGTAGGAACTATTTCTACTAGATAGTCGTGACATCCTGGTCGGAGTAAACCTCCAAGTTTTCCAGGTCATTTTCGGGGTCCACTTACTCGAAAAGCATTTCTTTCGTTTTAATCTGATCCGTCGATCACGGACACGCGTTCGCCTGGTAGATTTCCGGGAAACCAAACTGTCGTGGCGGAAATTTCGCGTGGTGATGAAGAATCTTTTCTTTTTCTGCGCTACTGTTCGGCTGACGTTAGCCTAAACATCACGCGCTTATCGGGGTCGTGGGGTCTGTCAGACCCTCTTTTTCCCGTGCACAACATCTCGCATGCGGAAAAAGCAACTGTCTGCATTAAATGTGATAGAACAGATCGTGCCGTTAATCGCGCTTAGGTCCAGCGAAAATTGAATCCCTTAAGAAACCGAAAGTTGGGGTTTTGCCCGCATTGCTCTCTGTCTCCTAGCATTACCATCTTCTTCTTTGCACCCCTACTTCATCGTTCGTCCTGCCTTTGCCGATCACCGTCAGCGACAATGGGAAAGAAAAATGCAACGAAGAAGTCCCCGGTCCTAAGAAGTTAGTGGGGGATTCTTTGGGAGATCCAATCATCGCCATCCCCGAGTTTGAGCCCTCGATGATGGACTCCGCCGCCCTCAAGAAGCTCGTGGCAGAGGAGGTCATCCTCCCGGAGGTGTTCGTACCGTACCGGGAGGCTGCGAAGAAGACAGTTCCGAGCCCGGACGCGACTTGGACTATCGTCTTCGCTGATTTCTTCAAGTGTGGATTCCAATTCCCACCTTCTCATTTCTTCCTCCTGGTGCTCCAGTTCTACGGCTCGAGTTGATTCACCTTAACCTGAACTCAGTCCTGATGCTGGCAGTCTTCGCACACCTGTGTGAGGCGTACCTCGGCATCAGGCCGAGCCTAGAGCTCTGGAGGTACTACTATAACCTCCACCGGATGAAGGCCGGCAGCGGAGGTGTCGTCGCCGGTGCCGGATTCCGACTCCGGGAAGGGAAAAATGATGCTTACGTCTCTTCTTCCTGGAAGTCGTTATGGTCGGGCTGGCACTCGAGGTGGTTCTACTGCCAGCCCCCACTCTCCTCCGAGATCCACTACCATGGCCTAGCGCCTCTTCTGACCAAGAGCTGGGCGGAGAACTAAGAGGAAACCAAACGGCTAAGGGCCCTCATGGGCGACATCGCCAACCTTGCCGGCAGGGGCTTGTCAGCGTGGGATGTCACAGATGACTTCCTTCGGCGCCGGATCAACCCTCTTCAGTCGAGAGTCACGCCCGCTTGGGTGATCCCGGAAGGTAAAGACCAGACAAGGGACTTCGAACCTCTCCGTGTCATTCTTAGTCAGAAAATTCTCATTTCCTCACCTGTTGGCTCTTAATTGGTTGTGCAGATCTTTCCCCCGAGGAGCTCTGAAATAGGTTGAACAACCTATTCGAGCAATCTCCTCAAGGCAGGCGGACAGACGTACCCTTGCCGATCCTGAAGCTCAGCCCCGACAACCAAAGGGAGATCCTCTCGGTGAGTTAATGGTTTCTGCATTGTCTAGTCATGATTCGTTTGAGTAACGCTTCTAACGCTATTTGGGTTTTCTCTTTGCAGCGAGTAGGCCGCGGGGCTCCCGACTCGGAGGCTGAGCGGGCTGGTGCCCCCGTTCAGGACGAAGAGGTCGAGGTCCTTATTGCGACCCCTTTGATCCCAAGGGTTGAACGTCTGTCTGAGGCCGAGGCGGCAGGAGAGACTGCCCGAGCAAAACCTCCTACTGGGGCCCCTTCTCCTCCGCCAATCCCCAGCCTCAGGTGCGAATCCATGCTCGACTAACTTCCTCCCTTTGATCTTTTTTGTGATCTAGGATGACGGGAGTGAGTTGTCGGGATGCAGGACACGAGCGATCCCCGCCCGGAGGAGTCGGCGTCTTTTGCCGTGCCTATCAGCACGGAGGAGGTCGCGCTGGTTGTGGGTCCTCCTGCGGACAAGGGAAGTCGTCACTGGTGCCTACCGAGAAATGGAGCTCGGAGGTGTTGGCGAAAGGAGTCTCACTCCCGGTGAAGCGCACGCGGTAAGTCTTCTTTTCGGTCTTTTTCAAAATGTTCCTTCTTTTATCCCGTGAAGGCTGATGAGTTGCTTCCTCCGACTAGGGTGACGATCCGTCCGATCAGAGCCACGACTGGGGCCGCTGCAGAATGCAGCCCCGCGGCGGCGAGGCCAGCGCAGCCCTCAGTCGTACAGGCTGAGCTCCCTGCGCCGGAGGCATTGGTGCTCGAGGACGACAATATCTACTCCCAGCTACAGGTAATCCAAGAAGTTAGTAATCAAATGTCAACGTACTCGGTACTAACCTTATTGTTTTGATAGCGCATCCTTCATCGGATTCCTCCACTCCAAAGGCGAAAGCCGAGCTGGAGGCGCACCGAGCGGAGAACGAGGAGCTGAAGAAGCGCCTCGAGGAGTACGGGAGATGGCGGGCGGAGAACGAGGAGCTGAAGAAGTGCCTCGAGGAGTCCGAGGCCGAGTTTCGGGATGTGAAGTACGCCTCTCCGAGGCAGAGTCTTCGCTGAGTTGGAGCAAAGCCTATGCGGGGAAACTGGAGGGGGACCTCGACCACGCCCTTTGCATGCTCGAGAGAGCGCTTGTAGAGGTCAGGGTCACCATCTTCCCAGCCCTCCGTGGGCTATCTGGCTGGTGGAGCTAGTAGCATCCATCTCCCGCCTGAAGCCTGTCATCGAGAAGCTCCTTGACGACGAGCTCAAGCAGGGCAAGAGAGATGCCTTGGCCTTCGCCTTGGCCCTTTTCAAACGCTGGCACCTGGAGCTGTCCTTGACGGCCCTTAAAGCCGACCTGCCGGAGGACGAGGTAGAAAGTCTTCTCAGCCCTGTGCAAGGTGCTGTAGATGCCTTTGCGGACCGGGTTCAGGCAACCGGTCTGCCTAAATAACTATGTAAGCAAACTGTGATTAGTAACTGTGCCTTAATCAGTGTGTTTTTGTTTTCTGAAAACCTGGCTATTCTGCTCTGTGAATGTTTGTCGGATGTGAGGGTTTTTGTAGATTTAGTCAAACTTTGCATCCCCCTTCCCCTGACTTAGTCTCGCGAGTTGTGCTGTACGCCGCCGACTGCGATCGACCAGCCTTGGGTTTAGTCGGATGGAGGGCTCAGTGGCCCCTCGTCATCACTAAACTCGATAAGGGGTCTTCGTACAGTCTATCGTGGCCATAGCGACAACTCATGTTCCCTTGGGGTATTAGACGCGAGTTAGTAAGTTCTACGCTTGCCCCGTTGGCGACAGCATTGCACTCTATTTGTGACGCCTTCTATTCAAAGTAGTCAAGGATGTGGATAAGCAGGCGGGTTCTGTTGGCTTAGTCATGCTCGCGCCTCTCTTCTTCCTTTACTCGTGGTCGGGGAACTCTGCTACGAAACCGGGGAGCTTAGTCGACCAGGCCTCAGGTCTAGTCAGGTGGGGGGCTCAGTGGCTTCCCTTGTTACCTGCAGATGCGGTAAGGGGTCGGAACCCTTTCCTTTTGTGCCGATCGAGTCGTTAGTTACGTTTATGCGTAAGCCAATTTTTGGTGCCACATACTTATCCAGCCCCCGACTGTCTTATTCGAGAAGTTTCTCGGATAGGCAATCTGAAAAAGAATTATTGAACTAGGAACACTTTATAAAACTGTGAATTGATTGGAGTATTGTTTACAAGCTATTGCAAGAAAAAGAAACTGCTAGAACAATTTAGAAAAACGTCATCCCTCCCTCTCGAGTTGTTGTAGGTTGCTCCGGAGACTCCCGTGCTCTTGTCGTGATTTGCTGTAGAAGCTTGTTGAGTGCGCGTGCTGGGGGACGGCGCCCAGAGCGTCTTATCATTAGCTTGTTCGAAGCTTGACAACTTGAGGCTAGAGCTGGGGCAACCTGGGACAGACTGACGATTGGAAGGGTGCTGACTATACGATCTTACTGAAGGTGCTTGGACTCGGAACTCTCTGCGGGGGCTCGACTATCTCCTTACTGTTGACTAGAGCGACCTGGATTGGGCGACTTCTCCTGTGGAGCTGTTTGTCCTGCTGAGGGAAAGGCCCTTTTTGCCCCGGCCCTGAATTAGTCGTAGGACCTACTCTCCGACTTGGAGGGGGTGTTATCAGAATGTTGTCGCTCGTAGTTGTGGTGGAGGTCTTTTCGATGCGGGAGTGTGCGTAATGGCGTCGGAGTCTGTTTCCCTGCGTGAGAGTTGATGCTTTTCTGCGAGGTCGAGGCTGCACTTGTCTTGGTCGTTGGTTCGACAACGATAGGGTATTGTCTTGGTCGAACACAATTCTCGGGGCAATCGGTTTGGTAGAATGTGATCGTGACCTCCGACCATTGATTATCCGAGGGACTCGCGGTATATTCGCGAGAACTTCTCGGGCAATCGCTTATATTGCCTCTTTGACTCATAGGAAGCCGAGCCCCCGAATATATGCTCGATTGCTCTGACATGCCCCTAGAATGGCTCAAGGGCGGAGTCGTCATCGTCGGATGTAGTGTCCCGACTGTTGTTTGCGACCTGCTAGTTTTCCTCGCAGAATTTCTCTCTTTCTTCCTTAAGGTATTTCTTGAAGATGCGGCACTGACGGAGATCACGCGAATCGGTCTGGTGGAAGTCGCACCAGAGTTTTACTGTCTTGTTGGAGGAAGTCGTCGCTTGCCTGGCGCATGGTCGCTAGGTACGCTTCTCGGGGAGGTTGGCTAATACCTCATCGGCTTTAGCCCTCTTCTCCCGGTTCCCTCCGGAGGATTTCTTCTTCCGCTTAGTCTTTGACGAGTCATCTCTAGTCCGGAGGGGAGACCTGGTCAACCTGTTCTATTGCTGCTTGATGTACTGTAGAGTTTCCTCAGCACAGGCGGTCTTTTCGGCTAGATCCATTAGCTACGCCATGGTCTTGGGAGGATGCATGATCAGGTTGTGCATGCGCATCTCGTTTCTACTGCCTCGCACGGTGGCGCGAATGACATCCGAGTCTGTTACCTCAGGAATAGTGTTACGAACAACACTAAATCGCTTGGTGAACTCTCGGAGGGTCTCGTTTGAGTGTTAGATGATTAGGAATAAGTCGTCGACCCGACCAGGACGTGTAAAGGTGCCTTGGAAGTTGGCGAGGAGCATGTCGCAAAGTTGTCCCCAGGAGTGGATCGTTCCTGGGGGTAGGTTCGTCAACCAGGTCCTAGCCGCTCCTCTCAGAGCGGTCGGGAGGTAGTTGGCCATGACTTTCTCGTTCCCGCCTGCGGCCTCGATCGTCGTAGTGTAGATCTGCAGGAATTCTGTAGGATTCGTGGTGTCATCGTACGATTCTAGGGTCCTAGGCTTGAAACGAGATGGCCGGCGTACATGTCGGAGTTCTTGGGATAACGCTTGGCATCCGTTGATGGTCCTCCGATAAGGCGCGTTCTCGCCGCTATTTGGGGTCCGAGATCGTCTCCTGTTATTAGCGCGGTACAGGTAGTCTCTCCAGGGAGGAGTTTGCTCTCACTGGTGCCTTTGGGATCGGCGCTCGTTGAGCCTGTCGCGGAGGTCGACGTGCTGTCCCTCCCGGCGAGACTAGTTCCTAGAATGTTGCCCTTCTCCGTCCGATTCCCCTGGTCGGAGAGGGGTTTTTTCTCGAGCGGAGCTGTGTGTCCCCGACTGGAGTCGGGAAGATTCGGCTTGGGCTTGGACCTGCTGTAGTTCAGCCCCAGCTGTCGTAGCCATTATTCTCCATCGGGTGTCGTCAGATCTTCTGTTGGTGGTCGTAACAGCAGATTGCGCACCTTGGCGATTCTTCGAGCAGTTCGGGACACGTACTCACCCGTCCCTTGAGGGGTTCTGTATGCTTCCGTAGGCATATTCCCGTTCCTACGGGGAGTAGCCATCAGGCTTTGACATTATGAGCCCCCATCTTGATCCTGGTCCTCGGGCTCTTCCCGACCGTCCTGGATCGCGAGAACCACCCGAGGGTCTGGATTGGATGGGTGTATCCGCACTCCATCGTGTCTTTCTCGTAGGAGGGATGCTGTGATTGGGATCTTGATCGATTGATCGATCAGAAGTTGCGGGCGACTGCCCTGGTATTGGGCTAGTCGCTCCTGCCTGGGAATCGTTGTGTAACACCAATGTTCCCTCGAAGGCCCTGGCGCACTCGGTTCTGAAGTGATCGATTTCGCAATCCGAGTACTCGCCAATGGCGTATTCTCCAAAATCTACACGGTCGGTCACCGGGTACAAATCTATCGGGCCAAAGTTGTCGTAGAAGCCCTGATCTGAGTACCCGGTGCTTTGCGTGAGAGTGATCATATCTCCTGCCGAACCTGCTTCTTCCTCCTCGGGTCGAACCGGGGAGGGATGTGTAGTCGGCGACGTGGACTGATCGCGACTAGTTGCACATCTTGCCGACTCTGATGTTTCCTTGACGGTTTGAGCCGGAGAAGTCCCCACGGTCGGCGCCATCTGTCGACGATCGGTAAACCACTGATCTTATGGTATTCGTGGAACTGCGATACTTGGGGGGTAGGGACCTCTAGGGTGCAAGGCCAAGAGATCTGACGGCAAGGAAACACCCTTTTTATACAGGTTCGGGCCTTCCTCAGGATAATAACCCTATGTCCTGTTTGTATATATTGATCAGAGAATGTCTTTACAAGGGATGTGTATGTTAGTGGCTACCCTAGAACTAATCGGAGACTACATCGATTAGTTCCGCTGGGCTCGACTCCTTGAAGGTAGCGGGTCTTCTCGTGGGAATCGCTGGGGCTTTTGGATGGCTTCAGGCTTTTCTCTGGCTTCTAAGACCTGTCTTGACTTCCTGGGATTTGAAAGACCCGTCCTCCTCTATAGAATTGCTGATCCTTTTATAGGGGGCTCCCTGAGTCATACTGGACATGGACTTAGGCCCGAGTAGGACTCTGGCTTCCTTAAACATCGGGATTGACTTCCTAGTTTAAGGGGTGTCTTTCCTCCTTACGAAGGGTTGCTTTATCTCCTGGGATCCTTACCAGATACGTATTGTACTCCAATAACCCAGAGAATCGCATACGGATACCTCCGCATATATGGGATACTGTACTATATATCGTCAGATACATTGGTACGGAGATATTCTAAAGTCATTTTGAGTACAAAAGTTAGTTTACTTTAGTGATAAACTTATGGTAGTATTGTTTGATGAAGTTATCTTATGACTTATAAGAAAACAACTATATATATAAACATATCGAGATGTTTATAAGTGTACGTCCATGATTTTTTTATACATAGACACCCCTACTCATGTTTTATCCTAGGTTCGCCCCTGCGCGCACCTCCCCCCTCCCCCTCCTCGTCCTCATCCTCGTCCTGTCTGCTGTGCTAGGCGGCGTAGAGGCTGGCACGGACGTCGACGACTGCAGGATCACGCAAATGGAGTTCAACTACTGCATGTCGTACGTTGCTGGCCTAGAGGATAAGGTCGTGCCAAACTGCTGCAAGGCACTCGGCGACATCAGGGAGATGGGGCTCGCTGCGGCCCAGCGGCGGGCCCTCTGCACGTGCCTCCTGTCGCAATGCTCGCCGCCGGCAAGGTCAACTCCGGCCGCGCCGCCGGCCTCTCCGCCGCGTGCCGTGTCCGTGTAGGCTTCGTCCCGACCAGCTCCGAATTCAATTGTTCCAAGTACGTATACATGCCTTAAAGTTACATATACACTCAGTTTTTGTTTATGCTTCAATTCTGTTCTTTTGATCATTTTTTTTCCGTCGTGTAAAACTGAATAAAAAAGCATCATTTGCAGGATTCGGTGAGCAGATTAACAGATCAGTACATGGCCTAACTAAAAGCATCGAATAAGGAAACACGAAAAGCTAGTAGTGTGCGGAAAAAACTTCTGCCGATTTAATTGTTTTGGAATAAAGTTCTTTGCAAGCTTTATCAAATTAAGCTAATATTTCTTCCTCTCAAACGTCTCTCGACCTAGTGTTGTTAAGAAGTCCCTTTCCCTTATTTATCATGATTGATGCTAACTTGGCAGTTTTGCTTTCGTGGAAAATGAATGTTATCGCCAATGCTACAATTTCGAGAGTCGAAACGCCACATTTTGTTTACCATTGATTGAAAGTGTTACTACTGTACACGCTGTTAGAATTCATGTAATAGATAGTTACATATCAGAACCAGTCGTAACAGCCTTCGGCTAGGTGTCTTAGAGTGCAAGTTGTAAACCTTTCAGTGTATTTTATTTCATCTATAAATACAAATTAACGCGGCCTCTATGGAGGTGAGCATCTCCAAATTTCACATGATATCAGAGTCTGTCTCTTCAAGCACATCTACAACGGCAATTGGCTCATCTTCCTCATCGACGCTCGCCAACTCCATGTCTTCAGCCGTGGTCAGCCATCTAGTGTCAAAAAAGCTTACATGGGAAAGTTACCTCCTGCGAAAAGCCCAAGTTCTCCCAACCATTCCCGGCACTCGACTCACCTGATACCTAGATGGATCAAGATCGGCACCACGCAAAGGAGATTGAAGCTACCAATGAGAAGAATGAGAACATCTTGGTCCCTAACCCTGATTACAATCTATGGTCTCTCAGGATTAGCAGGTGATGATACCTGCTCTCTTCCCTCTCCCGAGAAGTTCTCACACAAGTGTCGACCTCACTGGCGTAGCACAAGTGTGGAAAGCTATCGGGGAGATGTATTCCCCGCAATCACGCATGCGGCTGATTCAGCTTCATGGGTTGCTGGGTCAAACACAAAAAGGGGAGATGACTGTCGCAGCGTACTTCACCAAGATGGAAGGACTTGCTGATGAAATGGCGGCTGCTGGTAAGAAGTTGGATGACGATGATGTTGTCTCTTACATCCTTGCAGGATTGGATGGCGACTACAATGCATTTGTTGTATTGATCACTACGCGATAGGATCAGTACATTGGTCTAAGCGATCTCTATATGCAACTCCTTGCGTTTGAGGCTCATTTGGATCTTCAAGCCAACGTGACTTCACGTGGTGATTGTGAAAACAATCGTGGTGGTCGCGGTGGCCAAGGATGTGACAATGGAGGAGGCCGCGGTAACTTCGACAAGAACGACAACAACAATCAACAGCAACACCAACGTAATGGTGGAAAACCATGGGAACTTCAACAACAACAGCAGCTCCAGCTCTGGGACGAAACCAACGTGCCAGCTTTGCGGCAAGATTGGACATACAGTCGGACGATGCTAGCACCGCTTTCACAAGGACTTTCATGTTGTAGAAAGAACTGCAGGGTCAGTGGTCTCCTCCTATGGCGTTGACACGAACTGGTACACTGATACTGGTGTGACAAACCATATTACAAGTGAACTTGAAAAATTGGCTACTAGAGAGCGATACAATGGGCAAGAACAAGTCCACACGACCAATGGTGCAGGTATGATGATTAGTCATGTTGGTCACATTTCAATTCATACCCTAGTCACAATTTGCAACTTTAAAAAATGCTGCATGTTCCAAAAGCCACTAAAAATCTTGTTTCCATTCATCATATCACAAAAGATAATAGTGCTTATCTTGAGTTTCATCCTGATTCCTTTTTGTTAAGGATCAGGCAACGAGGAAGGTACTTCTTTGTGGCAAATGTGAGGGTGGTCTATATCCTTTGCCCATAGAGCCCTCCAGAAGACATGTCATTGGCGTAGTTAAACTCTCCACGTCCTGGTGGCATAGGCGTCTAGGGCATCCATCGTCTACTGTTGTCCAGCAAGTTCTCAAGAATAATGATCTTCCTTTTTCTAGCAAATCTAGTAATGAGTCAGTTTGTGATACTTGTAAAAAAACTAAGCGTCATTAGCTTCCGTACTCTAGGTCAATCAGTGCGTCCAAGTTTCCCTTAGAGCTTGTTTTCTCATATGTATGGGGGTTGGAACAAATAAATATCATGTTAGCTTCATTGATGACTATAGCAAATTCTCATCGATTTATCTTCTTAAAAATAAATCTGAGGTGTTCCACAGGTTTCATGATTTTCAGCATATTGTTGAAAGACCCTTAATAGGAAAATCATAGCTATGTAGACTAAATGGGGAGGAGAATATCAGAAGTTGAATTCCTTCTTTCAACGCATAGGAATATCACACCACGTTACGTGTGCACATGCACACCAACAGAACGGCTCTGCAGAGCAAAAACATTGTCACATTGTTGAGGTTGGGTTATCCCTCTTGCATACGCTTCAATGCCTCCCAAATTTTGGGATGAAGCATTCATATCCGTTGTTTATTTAATCAATCAGCTTCCTAGTAAAGTCATAATTTTTATACTCCTTTGTAACGATTACTTCATGAAAAACCGAATTATGAATTTCTCCAAATTTTTGGGTGCGCATGTTGACCTAATCTTTGACCTTATAACTGTCACACCTTGATTTTCTAATGCCTTTGAAAAGTATGTATTAATATGTTAATAATATATTTGTGGCTCTTTTGCTCTTTTGCAACTTATCGGATTTTATTGCATCTCTTTGGAACCTTACATATCATATGTATAAAACTATAAAATCACATATGTATATATATGAAATATGTGTACATGATCTCATATCATATGACATACCTTTTTCCTCATGATCATGCATACATCTTTTGATGGTGTGTGTGTGTGTATACATGGCATATGACTACATGTATAAACCCTAACTCCCTTTCATCTAAACAAAAAGGGTCAAACCCTAAATCAAACTGTCGATGATCGGTGAACCGTTGATCTTACGGAGTATGTGGAGGAGAGAAGAAGAAGATAGGGGGGTCGTTCTGAGTAAGCTGACCCACAAATGAGGCCACCAGCAACACGATTTATACAGGTTCAGGCCTCCCTTAGGATAATAGCTCTACGTCCTGTTGGTATATATTGATCTAGAGACAAGGTACAAGAGGGGGTGTCTAGTCTTAGATGGGATCTACAATTAGTCGGAGGTACTTGTCGAGGTAGATTTTCTCTTCTACTTGCTCGGAAGGTGATTGATCTTCTAAGGCTTGAGTAGTCCGAAGCGGGATCTCTAATCGTTATTCTAGAGATGCTGTTGAATCTATTGAACTTCTATCAAACCTCGTCTTCTCCGGAGGCCATCGGGATTCTTATATAGAGGGTATACCATATCGTAAGAGATATAGATGCGTCTCCGAGTAGGACATTACTTTCCTTAAACGTCGGGATGACTGCCTAGTTTAAGGAGTCCCAGATACCTACGGGTGGTTTCCTTATCAACGTAGAGTTCTTCTCCGGGGTACACTCCTTCTCGGGTAAGGTAGATATTCCTTAGTCATGGTGTATTTGTATACAGATACGATCATCGCATATAGTAGTTGCCTACTAGCCATTGTCACAAACCATTACCACATATCTCTAAATCGTGGAACATCAGTTGTCCAACTTCTATATACCCTACATTTCACCCTATACTCCATATTCCTTCTCTTTGATTTCCTTTCCTAGCTATTCAATATCTTGACTCTAAAATCCTGGAAAATTTTTGGAAACCTCTTACAATTATCCTCAACCCAATTTTAAAATAATATGGTGAGGTGTAGTACAAAATTTTGTAAACTACTTCAAATTTAAATTTGAGGTTCATTTGAGTTTTAAACTACATCACACATTAATAAATTTCAGAAAATTACACACATATTACATGACTCCAAGAACTCAAATATACAAAAATATCCATATCTCCAGTTCAAAATTTTTGAACATTAACGAGAGGAAGTTTCTACCCAAACAATCTTTCTCATGTTTTCTCCACGAATTCTCTTGGAAAATGTGAGATAGACTTCAAGGCATCCTTACCACCCCAGGAGACCATTTCTACCCTATCTCCCTTCTAGAAAATTTCCTTTGTGCCTTGACTAGTGCAACCCTATCTCTTTACACAAGTTGGCATTTGCTCCCCCATCATCCCCCTCTATCTTTCGGCGCCTTAGTCCTTCCACCTTGTCTCCCACATCAGCGCCGGTAGCATGATGTGACATGCCAGACGGGTCAGCGCGCGCTCTAGACATGCTGATGCCGCTCGGCACGTGATCTGGACTCGCTCTAACGCACCAACAGCACGCCCACACGCGCCGACCATGTCGTCTACTTCGCACGTCACCCTTTCTATCGCGTCGCACTATGCCGTCCCGTCTATAGCCTAAAGTGGCCACGTCTTGAGCCCCCTACCTCTTCCTCTGCCATTCTCGTGCTTTGAGTCCACCGAGCACTGGAGCTCGGCTATTAAGGTCAATGTCGAGCCCCCAGCCTCTCCTTACACTTCCTCTAATCTCCCTCACTTCTCCTCTGTGTGTTGCAACCATCAAATCTACCCGAGCTCTTCTTCTTCCCCAACTCCGGTGGGGACACCGCTGCAGCCACTCGGTAAACCCCGGTCAGACCAGCTGTCTATATCTCCTTTTTCCTCATGACGACAGCATCTCCTTCTCCCTTATGACCCACCTCTTCCGTTTCTTTCGCAGCTGGAGCCCCGCCGAACAACCTAACCGAGCCAACCGTCTACTCCGGCGAGATCTGTCCCATCGCCATCGTCGCTCCAACCACTGCCAGCACTAGCCACCACCACCTTTCACTCCGCCTACCTCCCCTCTACTCAACCCGAGCATCGCTGCCGCCCAGAACGTTGTTGCTTGCCGCCGTTGAGACTCCACCGAGCCGCCGCCCTCCCTCCCTCCCTCCTCCCCTCTCTCTCGCTCGGTGTGTGCGGGAAATAACGGTTAAAGTTTAAACCCCCGTTAACCCCACTAACAGTGGGACCCACGTAGCAATTTAAAACCCGCGTGGTCCCACTGTCGGGTTAAGTGGAAGCATAGTTCCATCTTTACATCTTCCCTGCTGGAAGGCATAATCAATTCTTTTTCATTCTATTATCCAATCCTTTTGCGTGTTTCCCTCACCGAAGGCGCCCCCGCTGTTTACGCCTTCGACGTCAGCCCTAAAATAGAACCCGGTTAAATAAAGGATGTCCTCTATTAACTAACCTGCAATCAGCCAAATCTCACTATCACTCCATTCTTTTTCCTATATTCATAAAGTTCACTAGATTTCCAATAGTACCACTTTTTAAATTTTTGTAATTAGTTGGAATTTTAGTTTATATTTAAACTTTATATAGTATATAGAATGCAAGTTATATATTGTAAATGCTGGTCCAGACCACTTCAACTAAGTTTCTAGAAAAATTTTAAATACTTTTCACCTCTGTGGTTCCAACCCTATTTTGAAAATCAAAAGTATTTGAATAAAATCATAATAAAAACCTTTTCTTTACAATATGTATGAAATCCTTATCTTATGCAATAGAAATCAAATCACCTCTCTTAAAATCCCCAAAATTTCTGAAAACCAGAACACATCTCTAAGCATGTCATGTTTCATTATTTGTATTTTATTTGGTTTTACATCTTATGGTGGTTTATTCGATGTCTTTTAACATGTAGTTTCTGACGTTGCATTGTCGCATGAGAAGGATCCTGAGCAATTGCCATATCAAGTACAAGACCAAGACTTGCCAAGAAAGCTCCCACCTTGATCATGTTTGACCCATATGTTCAAACATATTTATCTTGGTTGCAAACGTGCAAGCTTATTTTAACACGAACCACTATTTTATGCTAGAGGTAGTTATACCCTAATACTACATGTGATGTAACCTTGATAATTCTTGACCTAGAACCTTGCACCCTAGGGCTAATACCCACTTTTCATGGTAGTGCTAGTGCTAGCTTATGTACAAAAGTAATGATACATTCTCGTTTAGACCCACTTTAGAAAATAAGTTTTAATAGAAAGTTGTGGATCACTTGTATCACTTATGAGGGAAATCCTTGGAAGACATTTATTGTGCAAGGAATGTTTTCAAAAATAGATTTATGTCAAGAACCCAAAAGTAAAAAGGAAGATGATTTTGATCCGAGTGAGAATGTAAGTCAGGGTTTGGAGAATATGGTTGTAGCTTTTTCAAATATGGCCATGGTGGTGAAATGAGGAGCTTTGCTGAGATCAACTCAGGACCAAATCTTAGTGCCACTCACCCAAGTTCATATTGTACGTCCACATGCCCTAATTGGAAGGGCTTGACCTATTATTTTGTTTAGGACTAGCGTATGAACTCGTAGGCGATAGGTGATATGTAGATAAAGTTGTAGCTTATGTAGAGAGATTTCCCCATTGTAGCATGTCGATATGCTCGACACAAAGGTGGTAACCTCATTCTAATTGTAACATTGTAGTGAATACAAACTAGAGGTGGGCTAAGTCCATCTGGCGGGTTCATCATTAGGACTAGATTGAAGAAAAGTCTCATTGCGATATCCCTGCCGGCATACCTCGTGAAGTATGCTTGTTAGCCCTTGTGGATAAAGTGTACAAACTCTGCAAAGTATTAAAAATCTATTTGAATAGCCGCGTCCGCAGTCATGGACACAATTTGGTTAGGCCACACATTGGTTAGACTATGTTTTCAATGATTCAATAAATGTGGGGACATGAGATTAAGAACGTGGAGCATAAATTTCCCACAATGTTGCAGTATCAGCTACGAGGAAGGTAGTATGAGTTGGACAAATGTGACGATATGTACTTGATAGTCAAAGCTATTTAAAGTGATGATGTAAGTCGATAGTCAAAGCTATCGGAAGTTTGATATATGAGATGGTAGTCATAGCTAGCCTTCATATGGAAGTTCTTTATATTGCTCATTGAAGATTGTGCTCTTATTTCATAAATGTCTGTTAAGCTATTACATGTATTTGAAGGAGAACTTAGCATACCGCACAACATGCAACCTAGGCTAGCATCTCCTTCTTGAACAAAACCGGGCATGTATTTAGCCGTTGTAGTCTCTTTGTGGGATGTTTGCGAGTACATTCAATATACTGACCTGGCTTGTTGATTTGGCTAGACAAAGATTACTTCTCCGAAGACGATAACGGTGACAACGAGGACTAGGTCATTACCCCAATCGATTGCCTGCAGGGTTTGACATACTGATGGGTCCTACCGTCATTTTATTTTTCGCTATAGACTTTGAATTGAACCAATAGACAATGTGTGTAAGACAAAAACCATAAAGATCATGTATCAGACTCTGATATATTCGTGTACGACAATGGTATTCAAGTTAACTTGTGTATACTAGCTACTAATCATGGAAATAGTACAGGAAACACAAGGGTTATCCTGATGTTAAAACTGGGTACACCACAATAACACCCGCACATTGCAATTTCACTATAGTAATCTCCATAAGGGCTATAAGTGCTTAGGTATCTCCATAGGCTGGGTGTATATCTCATGTGATGTAGTTTTCGATGAATCAATTTTTCCTTTTGCATCTCTTAATCCCAAAGCTAGTGCTCGTCTTCATGCAGAAATTCTACTTCTTCCTTCCAATCTTCACAATCTAGATCATGGGGGTACTGAATCGGGTGTTGATCATATGACTAAGCCATCTAATACTTTGCCTAGTGGATGTCTCATGTAGGAAATAGAAGGAAATTTGCCAAGTAATCATCACTTTATGCTCCTAAATGAAGCATCCGGCACTAGGGGGGAACCTTGGTGCAATTCCTGAGAGGATCTCCCGGTCGCAGCTGGCACTGCTGCCCTGCTATCCCTGGCACAAGCGAATCCAGGTCAGATCCTGCACCCGATCTCTCTGATCACGCGTCGGGTGAACATGTTGCCCCCGCACGTGGCAAGCAGCACTGTCGCATCTTCCTCGGGCCAAGTGATGGGATCCTCTGCACCCGCCTCTCCTGGCGACCACAACCCTGTGGTGTCCACGAGATCTTCTGTGGTTGTTGCGCCTAGATCTCCTGAGGACGGTCCAGCTATAGAGCCTATTGTGGCTCCGTCTTGTCCACGCAAACGTCTTCAATCTGGTATATCCAAACCAAATTTTTTTACTGATGGTTGCATTCGCTATGGTAATTTATGTAGCACCGATGAGCCTGAATCATTGCAAGAAGTGCTCACGGATCCTCGACGGAAAAATGCTATGGATGAAGAATATGATGCATGTAACATCCTGATTTTCAGAGCTTTTCAAAAAAACTTTTATTCAAAAATCAAAGCTAGAAAATTTTGTTGTTTATTCTCGAATGAATTAAATCTTAATTGGAATTTCACAAATTGGACCAGAGTTAATTTGAATTAATCCAACTTGAATTGGATTGGCTTTTCAATTTGGAATATGTCTCTAGAGTTTTTTTTTCAGAATTTTCGGAGCTCGTTTGATATTTAATCTCGCTCCACTGTTCTTTGTTTTTATTTTGGTTTTCTCCTTTTCTTTTCTCCTTTCCTTTATGGCTGCCATCCCGGCTCATCCCAACCCGGCATCCCGCCGCCTCATTTCCTCCCTTGATCAGCCACCCCGGCGAGTTCTGCGTAGTACAGCGTGCGCCGCTACCCCTGTTCTAATTGGATTTGAGTGAAAACTCTTTCCCCTAACCCTCTTATAAATACCCCACATCTCTCCCACCTTTTTCCCACTCCCCCACACTCTTTTCCCACGAAACCCTAGCTCCAAACCTTCCAAACAGCCGCCGCCCCCTTTTTGCCTCCCGTGCAGTTTCTAAATAGCAGATATCGTCTCAGTATTTTCCCAATTCCTGTCACCTCGAACTTCTTTTGGCAAATCCCTTTGGTGAGATTGTGTATAACCTTTCCCTCTACCTCTCTACAAACTTTGATGAAGATCCAACGGTACAATCACCAGAAAACCTCCAAATACTAATGTGTTATTCGCACCCAGTTATTCTTCACGTGCATCTAGATTGGAATGACGCCCTTGTTGGCTCGGACCTCCTTTTCAAGATCCATTCAGTGGAATCATGGATAATGTTGTCAAGATCATCTCCACAAAGTCTAAAGGCAATCAAACGGTCCAATCTCTAGAAAATTAAGTTTCTCCTTGCTGCTATTCACGTCTACATTTGACTGCACGAACGGTACAGTGGCATTATTACCTCTTTGCCCATTGATCCAGTGAGTCTCTAAAGAATCCCTTTGGTCAAGTTGTGACTTAGATATCTATAAACACCTCTGTAAATTTTCACTTTCATCCATGTAGCCGTTTGTCCGGAATTGATCCATCTCCCGTGCTGTCCACGGATGTCCAGATTCATTCTGCAGAACGTCTAGCTTGTTTGATCTTTTCCCGTTGATTCGTTAAGAATTCTCCAAAACCCTTTGGTAGGATTGTACCTCTGTGTATTTACTTTCTAACCCAATTAGCAGATTGTGATTTCGTTGAGCGAGCATCGTGCAGCATCAAAAATCCTTCGGTCTATCTAGAACCGATCTTTGTCCAATTCCAACCGTTTCGTGTTTGCGAATGTCGCCACCACCCATATAGTTAATCTCCTATCATCTTGTGGTGCATCATGGTATTATTTTCCGCCATTAATCCTTGTTTGAAAGCACTTACATCATCATGTGTTCATGTCCAATAATTTTGGCCATCCTTTCATCATGCAATTGAATAGTATTTCATGTTTTCGTATAGTCACATGTATAGTTCTTATGTAGTTCTTGTTTGTTGTTTATACAATATTATCTACTGTATTACATAATATATTATTAGCATCTATCTACTTTTAATATTTATTTAATGTGACTTAGTTTAGTTGTTGTTGTATGATGCATAGTAAATAGTGGTATGTGCATATATCATTATATAACATGGGCGCACATATAGTATAATTCTTGTTTATTGAATGATTGTTATATAATGGTTGGTCGTGATATGAAAATTTGCTTATAACATGGTTAAGATTGCACGCATAGCTCATATTTATACAATGTATCTCAAACGGTTTGCATATATGTACATGCATACATACACATCCCATTCCATATTTTAGATAACAGTTGCTATGAATTTGTTTAGCACATTATTTTACTCATTGTTATAGTTAAATTATTTGTTAGAACACTTAAGTTGTACATGTGCATCATGACTTTATGTTGCATAATCATGTAGTTGCATATAGAGATATATATGTATCTAATTAATTAGACTTAATATTGTTGATCATTTATATGTCAGAATAATAACACTTTACTGAATTATTATTACTTGATCATATTGCATGTTAATTGGTTGTTATATAATGTGTATGTATTAGGACACATAGGTTGTTATTTCATATATGATACTAGCATGAAAGAATTCCATGTTACCGTATTTTATATAGCAAGATAATTTATGTATCTACATATTGTCAGTATATAGGTATATATCTATATTAGATAAGGTTATATGGTATTTTAGCGTGTTGTATCATAACGAATACTAGCATGCTTAGCTTGTTATCTTATGTTGCATGTTCATAAGGTGGTGTATAGTTATATATACATGATTAACCTTTAGGTATCGATTATAATATATGTATATATGTTGCTAATAATTATTCTTTACTAATAAATGTTATTATTAAGTGAAGTATGTGTTGGTTGATTGCTACACTATATGTACACAATAGCATGAATATGGTTGATATTATTGTATGTGGCATATGATTGCATGTATATTTGGTGCATGTCATATCGATGCTAGTTGTTATTTGGTCATATAGTTTAATCATCGTTTGCATTATTAATGACTGTTATTAGATTGTGACTGCATAATCATATGTTATCTTATGCTACGCCATGATTAGTCTCTATTTCATGCCTAGTCTATCTAGCTTGTTACATGATGTCCAGTTGTATGCTGCACAGTAGTTCATATAGATTGACATGTCGCATATTATCATTTCTTGCCAACTAGCATGCCAGGACCTCGCTTGTCTACTAGTATGATGGGTCATATTTGTTTTACTAGTATATGGGTTTTCATGATTGGTGATAAGGGTGATCTATGATCCTCATCAACCATATCATATCTCCAATTGCATATCTATCCCTATCTCGCATGTGGATTAACTTTAGTCGTTTGACATGCAAATTCTATATCCCATAAACCTATCTTTTTTCCAAAATGATCCTGATCCGGAAGACCATCTTCGAGTACATGTACTCTATCTGGTTGAGATACATAATCTCACACCTTCTTAGTTATCTTTCGACAATCCTATCCTTTCACCTTTGTCCTCCGACACCTATCCGACGTTGCTAGCCATATTCTTCTGGTATTTCCATTTGGTATCTAATTTGGAGTTATACTTATTTGCTTTGCACTTTATTAGCGTTGCGACGGATAGGAAGTAACAACGTTGGGTAAGGACAAGTTCCTGCAGAAGAAGACCAACTCGTCAACGAAGGCATGCCCCCTCTTCTTGATCATATTAATCCTATATTTTTAAAGTCATAATATTTTATTGTTATAAACATGCATGTTGTTTTATTCCCGTAGCTAGCGTGTCGATTGACACACCTATATCATGTCTGCTTGTCGCCCTTTTACCTGTTACCCTGAGTAGATTATTTTAATATTTAGAATAGAGTAGAGAAATGCTTAGCCATGTTTAATTATCCCTAGGATGCTTTTACCTTGCCTCCTCGGAGGAACGATCTTCGGATCATTGATATCACTATTGAAACTTTGTTGAGCTCGCTGAGTTAGGGCCGGATGCTCGTTGTTTTCTCTCTCTATTCTTCCTGTTCTACTTTGGGTGAAACTTACCATCTAAAAGGTGCGGGCGACAGCTAAATCATGAGTTGAAGGAGCAAATGTCGTTCTTCATGAGTTGAAGAAGCAATTGGTCGTCCGTATCGAATAAGACCGAAGTCATGATTTTGAGAAGTGTGAAAACAGTACGACCACATGCTATATGGGCACTGGCTTGGTTAAGTAGGTTAGTCGAGTCTTGGTGTCGACATTGCCGTACCGCAGAAGGGTGGATGTAGCTACGAGGACCTCGGCACAGATGGGAGGCCGGAGGGTGGGGACGTACTCTCAACTCCGTGTCAGACCCGGTGGGCATGTCGCATCAGGAGGAGATTAGCTAAAAGACCTCGTCACGATCTCCCTGCTGGTACATCGATGGGTGTGTACTCTACCAGTGGCCACTGGTGGGCAACAAGGCGAGATTGTGTCATGTGGGTAAAGTGTACAACCTCTGCAGAGTGTTAAACTAATCGATTAGCCGTATCCATGGTCATGGATGGCACATAACTCATTCCTAATGAAAAGGACATGCCTTTCTCCCTCTTGCTAATTTCCTCTACCCAGTTCTGGAAAGGTGAAAAGGTGGTTGGAACTTATGGATGAGTTTAGGCCGGATGCTTTACTCGCATGTGTTGGTCGTGGACCCGCACATTTATGAGAAACACCCCTGATAATAAAACTAATTTTCATCAAAATGATGCTGTCGAAATTATTGTACTATTACAACCAAAGCTGCTTTTATGCAAAAGAGCCATAAAACCCTTCCTTTGCTTAAGCCTGCACGTAGTCGTAGGTTCGCTAATGAGGGGGCACGCTGAGTACGTGAAGTACTCATCGAGCCTGTTATTTGTTGGATGTGTTCAGATATCCATCAGGACGATGAAGACTATGAGGTATCTTCTACGTTAATGCTGAGGTTTAGGTCACGTGGCCTCTGTCGACTGCCTGTGGTTGAGATGGAGACATTTACGCTTTATTTTCCACTGTGTTTCTGAATGGTAAGGGACATAAGTCCTAGTTACTTTATTTAGTCATATCGCTGTTACAACACAAATTGTTTATGTTTCTAAAATGCTTCGTGATGTGTGCAGTGGTATCACTTCGCCTGTGTTCATCAGCTTGATCCTGGACTGATAAAGAGATACATAGGGAGGGTCTGGAAGTTAAGTCCGGATCCTCACAATGCACTTATGAGGAACAACACTTGGCATCTTGTTCCTGAACGCAATGTGGCACAATATCATTGACTGTAACTGGATGTGTAAGGTAAAATGAAAATCTGATGGTAGTATTGATCGATATAAAACTTGTTTGGTAGCGAAAGGATTTAAACATCATTATGGTATTTATTATGAGGATACTTTTAGCCCTGTTGGTAAAGCAGCTACCATCAGACTTGTGTTGGCTATAGCAATTTCTAGGAATTAGTGTCTTCACCAAGTAGATGTGCATAACACTTTCCTTCATGGAGTTCTGGAAGAGGAGGTTTATATGCGACAACCACTAGGTTATGAGAAATATTCTACCACTCCATCTATGTGTAAGGTTGATGAACTTTATATGGCTTAAAACAAGCGCCTAGAGCATGGTACTCTCGTCTCAGCTCAAAACTCCAGAGTATTGGTTTTGTGGCTTCCAAAGCTGACACCTGGCTATTCTTCTTCAACAAAGGGGGGATTACCATCTTTTGTTGATTTATGTAGATTATATTATTGTTGCTAGTTGCTCAGAACAAGCTGTTGATGCTCTTGTATAAGATCTTTGGTCCCACTTTGCATTCAAAGACTTGGGGAGTTTGCACTATTTTCTAGGCATTGAGGTGCAGCAGCTACATGATGGTATCCTGTTAAATCAAGAAAAATATGCTTCGGATCTCTTGACAAGGGTAGACACGAAGGTCTGCAAACCAGTGAGTATCCCGCTATCTACTTTTGAAAAACTCTCATTACATGATGGACAGGTCTTGAGTAGTGACGATGCAACAAGGTATAGGAGTATAGTCGGAGCCCTACAGTATGTTACTCTTACTAGACCAGACATAGCCCTTCTATTAACAAAGTATGTCAGTTCTTGCATGCTCCTACTACCCTTCATTGGACAGTGTAAAAAGGATACTGAGGTATCTCTCAAAGAAACTATGACACTTGGCATCCAAATTAAGAAAAACAAGTCTATGCTTGTGAGTGCTTTCTCAAATGCTGACTAGGTAGGTAGCCTGGATGACAGACAATCAACATGCCGTTTTACTGTTTACGTTGGAGATAATCTTATTTCATGGAGTGCACAAAAACAAGCCACGGTGTCACGTTTAAGTATTGAAGCAAAATACAAGTCATTAGCAAATGTCACTGTTGAAGTTATTTGGATTCGAACATTCTTGAAGGAATAGCAGGTGTCTCAGCTGAGAGCAGCTTGTCTTTGGTGTGGTAACATAGGCACGACTATCTTTCCGTTAACCCTGCGTTTCATGCTAGAACTAAACATATTGAAGTAGACTATCATTTTGTGAGAGAAAAAGTAGCACATAAGTTGTTGTATATTCGGTTTATTCCTTCACAAGATCAAGTGGAAGATGTCTTCAGTAAAGCTTTAGCGATATGATCATTGAAAAATTTTAGGCACAATTTTAACTTAGATAAGTTATGATTGAGGGGGATGTTGGATACATGTAACATATCGTTACATATCGGAATCGATTGTGGTTGAGATCGTAATAGCCTCCGGCAACGTATCTTGGAGTGCAAGTTGTAAACCTTCATGATGTATTCTATTCTATCTATAAATACAAACCCATGAGCCTCTAAGGAGGTGAGATGCTTCCCCAAGTTTCACACACGCATTATTCATCTTAATTCTGGTCACGTTTGCAGCTTTTTTCTGCGTTAATTGGTTAGCCAAACTAAACATGTTTCAGATTTTGGTTTTTGGTTTTTGGTTTTATGTTTTTGTCTTATAATTCAAAAGCACCTAACTAGATACTTTTGGTTTTTAGCTTTTGTGACTTACCTTCCACGTAACAATGTCCACTTTTCTGAACTTTTGATGCTGAATGCCTCAATTAGCTCAATTTAACAATCAGTTTGCCGAATGACCTACAACATTTCCACAGCAGATAGTCCACAACAGACAGCACACAGTCATAAGCTGCTTTTACACAGCCCAATCAAACAGGGCCTATGTCCGAAATTTGCAATGCTGATTCATTCCTGCGGGTAGGAAACAACGAACAATTGATGCCCAGATGCTATGGGCCTGATTGCGACCCAGGCTTTCTATTCTAGACCTGGACCAGTAATTGCTCGATTATTCTAGAAAAAGTCTACTTTTTACCCTAAAATTAGCCTATCCGGCTAAGTACCTCCTAAATTAAGAAAAGTTCAATTCCCATCTAAAAAGAGTTAAAAATAACCCTTCGAGTAGCTTTGTAGATGGTTTTATCAATGTAGACGATGATATGACAAAATTGTAGGTGGTTTTGACATTGTGGCATATATCCTCTATCTTCCTTATAAATTTATATCCAAAAACTATTTATACAATGGTGATGCGCTTACCACAAGATGGAGAATAAGAATGACATGTGGGAAGAAAAGTAATTCCTTAATAACATGCAGAGGAGAAAAGATAGAAGTTGACACGAAGTATAAGCTACCTTGGCATCACATTGACAAATATAACCTTTGGTAAGCGCCACATCTACTTTTATATAGACAAAACCGCTAACAAAATCACATGGCGCAAATATTTAACCCCTTTTTTAGTTTAGGAATTTATTGCTGAATAGACTAATTTTACAGTGAGATTAGAATCTTTTCGTTATTCTATTCGCCATACATATCTGGTTGAGTTGACCTATTCTCTTGCCGCTCCCTGGATAAGATGTCGGAGAAATTTTCATCAGTGTGTAACTAAATATCGTTTCGTAGTCCGCACACACATGCAGGGAGAAAAATTAGTAGCATGTTTGCGGAAAATTCTTATCAAGCAAGCTAATGTTGTACCAAGTCAACGTAATACACGGCCTTATCGTAATCTTAAATATAACAACTTAATAATAACTTATCCGCAGCTTGCTCTTTTTATATCTTTCACGAGAGTACCTATACGCATGGTAAACGCACGCAGTCTATACACAAATCTCTCAAGCCGCAACATGCACATACATGTTGCTACACGACCGAGTGCACTTGAAATAAATAAGGCATATCTTTTCAATCCTACTCACTCCCACCACTAGGCCACATGCCTTTTCATAATCCACAGCTTGTTAATGTCTCAGCTTGTTGAATTCTCCAACCAAATGTCCTCAGATTCGAATAATTTGATAGTTTGAAACTTTCTACCCGTTGTATAGCAGCTACACAACGGATATATGTGTAGCGGCACTCACATACGAAGGAAATGTTTTGAGATTATTAAAAGCGCGTCTAGTAAGGATCAGATCAAGTTTGGGGGAGGAGACCATGGGGTAATCTTGATTGCGTGATGTACAAATTTCGAAGGCATCGAGCAGGTCATGTACAGTTCTTTTTTCCAGCCCATGTGCATTTTGGTCAAACACAACGCATCGCCCACCAGCCGTAGCATAGCCAGAGTGATACGTTAATTTGTCGACTCCCGTATATTAAGCACAAATCGATGGATATATGCACTAGCTATTGTTTACACCACATCGCTTAACGCCTATATATATATGCTCTAATCTCTATCTCTGCTACCAACGTATATCAACTTCTGTCTTTTGCTCTCTCGTCGGAGATGAAGTTCTTGGTGAAGGTTGACGAGGCGACGGAGAATGCCGGCCCGACGTACCGGAACGTGCTGGCCAAGGACGCCGGCCTCCTGCAGTCGCCGCCGGGCCTCGAGTGCTGCTGGGATCTCTTCCGGTGAGTGGTTCTTCCTCCATATCCTCCAACTCGCCGCTGGCAACTACTGCTCAATTTTCTCCCTCGAGTAATCCGTTCTCCGATTCATCGTCTGTCGTTCCATCGGCTGTAATCTTGCAGCGCCTCGGTGGACAAGTACCCCAACAATCCGATGCTCGGTCGCCGGGAAGTTGTTGACGGCAAGGTAATTAGCACTGCTAGTCAATGTTTCTTCTTCTCATCTTCAATGGAGTATTACTAGAAACTGTTTCTTGTTCTTGTTGTGGTTGCGAGCAGGCAGGTGATTATACCTGGATGGCTTACAGCGAGGTCTACGACTTGGTGATGAAACTTGCCGCCTCCATGAGCAAATCAGGTGTCAAACAGGTAATATGTCCGGATGTAGATTATTGCCTTAAAATCTATTAAAAAAATCATCACGCGTGCAAGATCAACCTGCCACTTTTCATTTCTTCACTGCTTGTTCTAGTGAGGAGAATAGCAGCATCCATGGGTTCCTCGATGGATGATTATAGACGTAGTACATGGGAAAGAAAATTCAAGGCACTCATATTCATCGGAAATAAATTAATTAGCAGATATTACTATATGCGAGGTTGCATATGTATATTGCTCATATAATTGGTTAGCCGCAGCCTGGATGCTTGTCTGGTTGCAAAAAAGTCCACTCTTGGTTTGAATCGCTCTGAAAACGGAACAGCTCATAAGCTGCAGGAGTTGACCAATCCATGCCTTGTAGATACTGGCAACTTTCATCCCAATCTGTTTGGATATCATATTCTTCTTTTCCTTTAAAAGAAGCATTTCTCAGTTTGCTCGAAAAAGTATCCATCCTCAGTCAAACCAGTCTTTATAATCTGTCCATGTACTGTCTATTTAAGAATTTATTCTATATTTTTAGATCAAAGGGCTAATTAGCCCCGGCTCTAACCTTTCATTGAAAAGAGAAGCCAAACAAAGTCTTACACTGTTCCAAATCCGGCACAACTCAGAAACGAAAACTGAAGAAATAGAACGCTTAGCACGATGTGCAAACTTGCTCCAGCCGGCACACACCGCTAGGTCAGCTAACATAAGACCATACTTCTAGAATTACAGGACCTGCAAAAAGATGATAGGCTACAGCAACACTGCACCTAACCTTTTAAGAAGTTTACATGCTAATTAAGCGATCTACCATTTCCAGGGTGAACGCGGCGGTATCTACGGTGCAAATTGTCCGGAATGGATCATCAGCATGGAGGTAACTATCAGTCATTCCTCATGCAAAACAATATCTACAATGTTTATCTCCATTATATAAAAAAGATTAAAAAAACACAGCTATACATTCAAATTAACGCATAACTTGGTCGAGCTCTGGGCTTCAAAAAACTTTGTCTAGCGTTCTGAGATATAATTTCACCATTTGCATATATGCAGGCTTGCAATGCCCTTGGAGTTTGCTGCGTACCACTCTACGATACCCTTGGTACATATGCTTATTTATCATGTTTGTTAAAAAGAACACAATTAATTAACTAAGCTGCATCTGCACCTGCGCGGGTAAATCTAGACTCAGTTTACAGTTGATGTACTGTGCTATATAAAATCTAATTAGTTATCATATTTTTTTACTAATTTCAGTACATCTAAAAAGGAAATAAAGGAGCGAAAAGTTATCGCAGTGTCAAACACAACGTTAATTATTTGGCTCATGACTGTATATCCTCGCCCTTTTGTTCAGGTGCTAATGCAGTGGAATTTATCACATGTCATGCGGAAATCCAGATTGCTTTTGTGGAAGAGAGGAAGATTGCAGAGGTAGTAGGGGCAACTTAATCACAAATTCATTAGTCAAAACCCTTTATTAGGATTATCAAATAATCATTGATTTTTATATGTTTCGTACTTTTTTTAGTGTTAACTCGTTATATGATGGGATAGGACTGGTATGTGGGCCATCATGCGAAAATTTCTAATTTTAATACATATATACACCAAGTCATGAGCAAACGAAATTTAGCATGATAAGAGAATCAAGATATTGCTTAGGTGGTTAGTAGAGGTGCTTGTATCATTTGTCTATTAGAAATCAAATCTTACTTTTGACATCTTATGTGTCGTGCTAAGATGGATTATTTCTTTCAATAGTATACGACATACCAGACGCATCTATGATAACTTTGTCAATCTTCAAGCTATGCGCCTCAATCTTCAGTAAGCTTTATGTGAGTGTATTTACATTTTGTATTCGGTGTTTAAAAAAATTAACATTAGAAGGATTTTTTCTCTTTATTTATTGAGGCTCAAACAAAAGGAAATCATTATTATACATTTTTTAAAGAAGACGAAAGGGATTTTTTATTTTTTTTGAGAGACGAAAGGGAATTATCTGGGTTTGTGAATCACGTACGGCTCGTCTCGGTTCAAGTCAGGCCCAGACAAAACCAACCGCTCTTCGGCCCACATGGTTTTAGCCTTATTTCAGTCCGGCCCAGTAAGATCGTGCGTTTATGGCCCGCCCGGTGGGTCGGACGGCGAAGAACCGGTCCCCGGCATTTCTGGTGTCTCGGCCACGCGCCGCCGTGTCCCCGCCTCGCCGCCCGGCGAACCCCGGCGATTAGCCCCGTGCTCTTCGGAGTTGGTTGCGCCACACCGCGGTCATGGTGTCTCGGCGGTTTGTTCCGCGAGAAAGGCGAGGGCGATGGGCTCGCTGCAGGCGATTCGCGCTAGATGTCCACAGCCCGGCGGCGCTCCCCTCCCCGGCCGGCGAACTGGCACGGCGGGGTGACCTCTCCAGGTTGTTAGCCTCGCATATTCTTTTTTGTGCGAATCGAGGTTCGTTCAAATCGCTGCTTTTGGCAACTGATGAGATGGCTAGTCAGTTGAGGTCTCACTTCTGTCCAATGGAAGGAGGAGTTTTTATTATGTTTACAGTCCAATAGACCAATAGGGCCAGGTGCGAAACATGATTTCAGGATATTTACTTCGAAGGAATGTGCACGTAGCCATGTAGTGCATACTGCTGTAAAAATGTTTCAGTGATGCTAATGCTTTCAATGATGGCAGCTCTTGAAAACCTGTCATGCCACTTCGAAATATTTGAAAAGTAAGTTCGTCCAATATACATAGTATCAATCAGTTAGATGGTTCATCACCGTGATATTAATTGTGAGACCTCATTTACAGCGATCGTCAGCTTTGGAGGAGTCACAAATGACCAGAAAGAGGAAGCTAAAAACCATGGGCTCTCCATTTTCTCATGGGAGGAATTCCTGATCATGGTAAGCTTTGGTCTTCAGCTAGACTACTTTGTAGGTTACGTTAGGTGTTTCGCTACAACCTTATGGAAAGAGGTGCTTCATGGCAAGCTTCCTCAAACAAAAATATTCAGCTCCATGAAGAACACGGCAGGAGCACTGCCTTTTCAGCTCCATTTTTACAGAATGGCCAAATTATTGTCTTCTTTCGTCTTATTTGATATTTGACTTATTGTTGTTGATTTCTAATATACTATAGGTAGAAGGAAATAAGTTATTATCGCACTAGTGTATGTATCCCGTGGTACACCACTTTATGTACGAAAGCCATCTCAAAGTGGATATGAGGCATGATATATGTCTTCTCGTGCGATTTTTGCAAGACCTAGAACTGCCTGGTAGATCCTAATCATAGGCCCCAGTTTTGTTTTACCTATACAACTTCCATGAATGGTATATTAGTATGTTGTATTGTACTACCAAGAAGATAAATTGTGTGAACACTCGTAGTCCCTTTTGTTGATATATTTCAAGACTATCTAGTAGAAAATACTAAATAGTTGAAGGAAGTACCATCCATCATGTATGGTTTCTGAGTTATATGAGTGCTGAACTATTGTATGTTTACACATAAACTTGTTGTGTGTCTGACATGTTTATAGGGTGGAGATCACCATTTTGAGCTTCCTGAAAAGAAGAAATCTGATATCTGCACGATAATGTACACAAGTGGAACAACAGGAGAGCCTAAAGGTGTGATGATATCAAATGAAAGCCTCCTTGTTAACCTTGCTGGCGCTGATTCTGTACTCCGATCTGTTGGTGAAGCTGTCAGTATTGAAACACGATATATTCTGAAATAAAATAATCATAGCTATGATGCTATCTACATGCTTCAGTGAATCATACAAATCATGTTGGTTGCTGTCCACTTCGTTTTTGCAGTTCAGTCAAGATGATGTTTATATGTCATATCTTCCACTAGCTCATGTCTTTGATAGAATGTTTGAGGAAGTGTTCATTTCTCATGGATCAAAAATTGGATTTTGGCGTGGGGTATGCTTCGAGAATACTCCTTATCTACCTTTGAGTACTCAATGGGTACACTACTAAAATTATTGTGTCATGCATCTGTAGGATGTTAAATTGTTGGTTGACGACATTGCAGCACTAAGACCAACAGTATTTTGTGCTGTTCCACGTGTACTCGACAGAATATACTCAGGTAAATTCCAGGTGTTAAATTTTAACGTCGTTACTTATATGGCCAATCAGTTATTTTGTCAATTAACTGAACTACTTTTTGTTGATTGCATAACTTTTTATGGCAGTATAACTGAATAAGTATCTCTAAAACCTGACAGCTTCTATTAATGATGCAAACATGTTTAGATTGCTATTTTTATCTTGGTTTCATTATTTTCAAATGTCGTGAACTCATAATAATCATAGGTTTGACAACAGTTTGCCAGAAACCTTATTAGACTGTCAATGACTTAACTTCCAATGAAGCTAGCTGTGGATACCATACTTGAAAATTGAAATGGCCGACGAAAATTTCTTTTTATAATAAATTTCAATAATGCTGTGAAAGGGAAATGTCTTACAAGAATTGATCTAGCTACTAGCTATTGAACTTCGTAGAGATGGACGTTGTGTTATGAAGAACTTCAACAGAAGATTACATGTAATGTCTACTTGTGCTTGCCATAATATGGCGTTGACTAATATTTTATGCATTATTATCTTTACATAGGTCTTACAGCCAAGATTTCCGCTGGTGGCATACTGAAGAAAACCTTGTTCAATGTTGCTTACAAGCTGTAAGTTTGCATATGATTAATACCGAGAATTTTATGGCCACATATTTTCTTCTGATGTTCTTCTTATGTCCTTTCACGTTCTGCAAGGTTTCATTGTTTTCTCTTCTTATATGTTCACAAAAATTTGTGATATTTATGGTAGAATTTTTGAGTTAGTAGTATTATCAAATCGTCAGGAAACTAGACAGCATGAGGAAAGGAGTTAAACATGAGAAGGCATCTCCATTCTTTGATAAATTAGTTTTCAGCAAGGTACAATTAGATATTCAGGAGCACGTATACTTCATCAGATAGAATTAGAAATGCCAATGCAACTTCATCTGTATATTGATGTCCTAACTTAGTGCTTATCTTTAAGGTGAAAGAAAGATTGGGAGGAAAATTGCGTATTATCGTCTCTGGTGGGGCTCCTCTAGCTGTAGCAGTGGAAGAATTTTTAAGGGTTGTGACATGTGCACATGTTGTTCAAGGCTACGGTACGCATCTTTGGTGTTTAAATTCCTTCATTAAGTGTAATCAAGCCCTTGAGATGAATTGGACATATTATTGTTTGACAAAATAGCACTTCGAAATAAAACTTTGTACAATTCCAATTTTAGGACTCACGGAAACTTGTGCGGGGTCGTTTGCTGCAATACCAAATGATTTCTCCATGCTTGGGGACTGTTGGCCCACCAGTTCCACATGTGGACGTCCGCCTTGAGTCAGTTGCAGAGATGGGTTATGATGCTTTGTCAAGCATTCCTCGTGGGGAGATATGCGTAAAGGGAAGTATTTTGTTCTCTGGATACTACAAAAGAGAGGACCTTACACAGGAAGTCATGATTGATGGATGGTTTCACACAGGTTAGTTATGTCCCTAACTTCAACGGGACATGTTAGTTAACATTCTTACATAGCTGGGGAGGATCAGTTATTATATTGTGGATTATGACTGTAAGTAAATGACAATGCAGGGGATGTTGGTGAGTGGCAACCAAATGGATCCTTGAAAATCATTGACAGAAAGAAAAATATATTTAAGCTTTCACAGGGAGAATACGTTGCAGTGGAAAATCTAGAGAATATATATGGTGTTCTTCAGGAGATTGATTCGGTAAATGCCTAATCAATTATTCACTTAGCAAGGAACTGTCTCAATTTTTGTTTTTACTATGTTAGGTCCTATCATTGCTTTGGTAATATGCTTATGGTGCTTGGTGCAAGAGTTGCGTAGGGCACCTGATTTTGAACGTTGGAAGTGTTTGGTTGGAAGAAAACTTAGTACAGCGTGATGACTGCTGATGCCACAATATGTTGCTAATATCATCAGCATGCTTGGAAACCCGTGTCTGATTCATAGAAATATTTCTTAGCTTAGCTTAATTTCTTGAAACCCATGTCATTTTGCTTTCAATCATTCGAGAGACTTATACAGTACATGTCTGTTCAGAAATGTCATACATGCAAGATGTGAATAATCTCTTGGTCTTTTATGTATCCAGTTAATTTGCCTTTTGTCTCTTTCATGTTTGGGCTGATCAATTTCAGATATGGGTATACGGGAACAGTTTTGAATCTTGTCTTGTTGCTGTTATAAACCCCAACCAACAAGTGCTTCAACAATGGGCTGAACACAATGGTATTGCTGGAAGTTTGGCTGAACTATGCGAAAATTCTAGAGCTAAAGAACATTTTCTCGCAGAACTCACAAAGATTGCAAAGGAAAAGAAGGTAAAGTGCTATATCCTAGCTATCTACGACTCTAGGGCCACCATTTTTTGTTCTACACATTTCATTGGGGTGAGTATTTACATGTTCCTAATGTTTTTATCCCTTGCCAGCTGAAAGGCTTTGAGTTCATAAGAGCTCTCCATCTTGACCCGTTACAATTTGATATGGAGCGTGACCTTATCACCCCGACGTACAAGAAGAAACGACCACAAATGCTTAAGCACTACCAGGTTAGATGCCATATCAAATACTTTCCCCAATTTCTGGCTTATCAACTCGTTCATTTTCCGAAGCTTTCTAGTTCATGCAAGTAAGATTAATCCATTACTTAGCTGATATGTTTCTTTGAACGTTCTATATTCAGGGAGCCATCGATGCACTCTACAAGAGCACAAAATAAGAGAGCAACCATTTTGCAGAGCTGCAAAATGGTTTCTCTAATCTCCATGTTCTATGGAATTACAGCGTACTGTGTACATGTATTAATTAATATAAGACTGGTCTCGCTCGAGGTTGTTGATAATTGCCTTGACTTTTACGCAACTTATTCCCTATGAATCTTCTTCGGGACTTGTATGTCTGATTGGTTAAATGGCAAACTATTCCTTGTGCTGCTATGCCACTTTTCTTCGGTCAGCACACCAGCGTAGGCACAAGTTCTGACACTTGCGTCACTTTCTCTTTTTACTCTATACGCGGAAACAGGTTTGAATATTCTTGGTCAGTTCTCCCGAATCTTCTGTCTTTGTTGACCTCTATTCTACCAATTATTATTGTGCTCTCCTCTATTCTTTGATCCTCTCGACCAATAAAATTGGAGGGTTGAATCAATGGTCAGCAGTTAGCACTGTCCTAGTTTTGAAAATTCTTAATTCCACTGAACTTTACAAAAAGCAATCCATGGTGAGTGAATGCCAACACAAAAGAACAGAAGTATCAGCTAAATGGCAGAGAACCTGTCTTTGTCACAGTGAGAAATGCATACTACTTTAGGAGTACCAAGTATGTGTGTGCTGGGAAAGTATTGCATTAATTTCTGAAATTTCATTGTACTATCATTGAGTCAGTTGGAACTAATTAGAAGGCCAGCTTGCTTAGTTTGGTAGTTGAGGTTCAGGTGCAGATAACCTTAGCTTGCAAGAACTAATTAATACTTTTTCTTTTTTTTTCTTTTTCTTTGCTATGATAATTTCAGAGGTTCTAACTTAGAAGGCTAGCTTGCTTAATTGGCCAGTTTAAGGCTTCTGGTGAACTTGACCTCAGCATACAAGAAGTGATCATTCATACTTTCCTCTCTATTTCCTTTGCAGTCATATTTTATTCTTTTCATAATTAAGTTGTTTCTTAGCAAACTCCAAATTTTTAAAATTAATGACAAAATGAATTAAAAATCATTTATCAATATTATACACTACTAATAATGTGCTTATGGTGAAATAAGTACAAGAGATCATTAGGGAATTTCTTCTCCACTAACAAAAATGGCGCCATACTTTTCGGCCGAGAGGACTAGTTCCCTACCAAGAGGAACTAGCAATTTCCTTTTACTCTTCTAGTACGATGCTAAGTATGACAATAGACTGGTCAATGGGAGACAAGCACCCAAAAGGAGGAGAAAAAAAACTATCGAAATTAACTCGGTTTCCCTCCGTCAAACTTCAAGACCAGAAGGGCAGCAGTATACCCAACTTAAAACCAATGGTCATCACACCGTCAGTCGATCCTAGCTAATTAAGCAAGCAAGTTCTTGGATATATAGCCACAAAACATGCATACATAAGCTCCTCCTAGCCTCCTAGGTGCAGTTCATCTACTAGCTATGCCATGTCTTATATTTTTTTCTCTTCTGTTTCTTTCAACTTGTCATGATCTTTCCATTATTCCTCCTACCTGCCAGCCGTTGCGCGCGCTTCAAGATCTGGCACTGCCACACTACACCATATTGCCTCTCTGCAGCCACAAGCTGTTCGATCTCTTTAACTCCAACACTTCTTTGATTCCTCGAGTTAACCAACTGATCCAAGAACCAGCTGCTGTTGCTGCTGCTGCTCTGTCCAAAGTCGAAGCGCGGCTCAGCTTTCGTGTATCAGGCAACTAAGAAGCCATGCAGGACGTTGCAGGGGGAGACATCCATCTGCTCCTGAGCGTGCTGGCCGACGGCGAGGAGAAGGTGAGGCGGCTCGACGCGCGGCTCGGCGAGCCCGACGACGACCTGCTGCGGCAGCAGCCTCGAGCGGATCAGGATCAGTGCTGCAGGGGCCTGGCGCGGCAGCTGAGGTGCACGCTCGGGAAGGCGATGGCCGTCGGGAGGGCCATCGAGGCGGCGGCCGGCGCCGGCGCGACGGGGTGGCGGGGCACAGTCGACGGCTCCTCCGACTCGCCGCGGTCGGCGGACGAGAGCTCCGGCCGGACGGCGAGGGACGCGCAGGCGCAGGAGCGCCAAGGCGTGTGCAAGAGAAGGTACGTACGTACGTACGACTCACACGCTCTCGCGCGCACGTCACAGATCGATGTGCACTTTCAGCAGCTACGTACTAAACTGCTTACATGTTTTTCACGAAAAAGAAAATCAACTTTGGTCAGAAAAATATGTCAAATATCAGTACAAAATAGCATGGTAGGGTTTCGTGAAAAATGTGCTAGGTAGATGTGGGTGGGGCGAACGTGGCTAATCTCGTGTATATATTTCAGATCCAATGGCTCACGACCGGGTTTCAAGTTTCCATTGAACATGGGGTTCTCATGCGTTTTCAAATTAGTATTCATTGAGAATGTCTATTTATAAGTTATCTGATATTATTTTTACATGTTAGTCATTTTATAAGTTTTTTATCAATATTTAAGAGAATTTTTTGGTACCCCAGTACTCCTCAAACAGAGGTAGGAGTACCAAATAAACCCGATCGTCCATTCAAAAGGGTAATATAGACTTTACACCCATCAATTAACTGATGTATTAGGCACTAATCTGACCCAGATGGATGGGCCACGGCCACCGGACGCCGCCATGCCCTCGACCAGGAATGCCTCGGCGCGCGCGGAGCTGTTGACATTGATTTTGACGTGAACCGACGACTATATGAAAATATATTAATGAATTGATTTTAATGGCTAAAACTCCGTTACTATGCAAATATTTTGAAATTATTATTAAAATATTAGCCAATAACTCTTATCAAACGTCGCGCTAATAATAAAAGATCGGCGCTAGTAAAACGTAGACTCGGATCTTCAACCGAATATCAGAGACACATAGTCATATGGAGGACGTCTCTTCGTGCATTTAAAAGAGAAGCACATGGACCTCGTAGCAACTCAAATATGCTCGCTCCTATGTCATCGGTTGACACAGATTTTGACTAGGATTAAATATGATAGGATAATCATAAACTAAATGAAGAGATAAAATTTGGCTATAAAATAAAATGATCAAATATACATATATATAGGTTGGATATTAACCACTAAAAAAATGATAGCCAAAGATTATTTTGCATACATGGTAACCCCTCTTAATGTGTACGTGTAAATCATGAAGAAAATGGGTGATACATATTGTCTGCCTTTGTTGAATTCGCAAATGAATTGGCACAAACCCCATTGATTAGGTACATGCATCCATGGAGTGCTCTTTAGTTAATTAACAATTAGTCAGCTATATGCTAGAGCTGAATTCATGAAATAAACCTCTTGCACGACCATAGCAAAAAAAAAGGGTGCATGGACGTATATATCTATGCAGGCAGTAAATTCGTTTCATTATTTTGATCGTGGCCCGTATAGCAACCAAAGAAATATCCAAGTAGAACAGGGCGGCAGGCCAGGTAAGCACACGTTCTGCACAATCTTGACGTGAGTCTCGAACGCTCAGCAACAAAAAAGAAAATCTGAAGGAAAAGAAATCGTGGGAAACTAGGGAGTTACAAAAACCACCGCTCTAATCACCCTATAAATAGAGGATCATCCCACACGCTTGGGAGAGGGCTGGTTCATTTTCAACGTCAAAACTCTGCTCCTCTCTAGTTTATTCACACATAAAAACACAACGTAAGAAGTGAAGCTTGGAGAGAAGAAGAGAAGGTTTGCCATCTTCAAGAAGGTGAGATCATGACTTCCTTCTAGTCCTTGGTTTGGCCATGGCGGTACAAACCAAGGAGTCTTGCCATTCTCATTTCTTGCGGCGTTCTTTTACTTTTATCTCATTGATTTGGTCCCATTAGTGATACAAATCAAGATCAAACGAGCGGTTAAGCCTCGTTGCTTGGTTCGGTCGCTACTCATGGATACAAATCAAGGGTAAATAGGTGAGAAGACCCCATGAAATTCTCCTTGGTTTGATCCTCGAAATGGATACAAACCAAGGTTAGGATGAATAAAGGCCTTGTTCTTGGTTTGGTCCTCGAAATGGATACAAATCAAGATAGGTATAAAATATGCACCGCAAAGGTAAAGCATGGCAAAGTTGAATATAAAAAGTATTAAATCACAAATACTATAACATGAGCAATCACTAGTGCAGAACCCCCTTATAGATGAAAGCTTATTAGTGGCGTTCCACCAAAAAGCAACGCCACTGGTATCTGCTCAGATTATCAGTGGCGTGCCACCAAATACGGACGCCACTACTAACAAAGTACTAGTGGCGTGCCCCTCTAGCCCACACGCCACTAGTAAGTGGGGCCCAGCCATGGCTCGGGAGAAATTACTAGTGGCGTGGTACCGACAACGCACGCCACTAGTATCTGGCTTACTAGTGGCGTGCTCCTCTAACCCACACGCCACTAGTAAGTGGGGCCCAGCCGTGGTCCGGGAGAAATTACTAGTGGCGTGGCCTCGACACCACACGCCACTAGTACCTGGCTTACTAGTGGCGTGCCCCTCTAGCCCACATGCCACTAGTGAGTGGGGCCCAGCCGTGGTCCGGGAGAAATTACTAGTGGCGTGGTCTCAACAACGCACGCCACTAGTACCTGGCTTACTAGTGGCGTGCCCCTCTAGCCCACACGCCACTAGTAAGTACGACCAATAATTGAGCTGTGCCCATGCGCTGTACACATGTGAGAGCCCCCCTCTCTCCTTCTTCCTCCTCACCACTTCTTCTCCCTTCTTCCTCCTCTCCCCTTGTTCTCTCCTCCAACTCCCCCACACCTTGCACATTTTTACATCTAGCTAATTAACCCTAGGTAGATCTAGCTAATTAATTAAGCCCTAACTAGCTAGATCTACTCTCTCTCCCTCCACCCTCTCCCATGAATTAAATTAACTATCTCTCTCTCCTCCATTAATGCTTAGCTAGCTCTCCCCCCAAATCTATCTCACCTCAATTCCTTTCCCCCAAATCCTCTCTCTCCTACTCCATTCTTATCTCCTCTCCTTCCACCACCACCACCACCATACATATATAGCCGGCCTCACTAGCTCGATCGACGTCTCGGTCCTCTCTTCGTCCCTAGGTGAGAATTAACTTTGGGGGCATCGTCGTCTATTTGAATGAAATGAAATGTATATTGTTGTGGACATGCATGTGAGATGATGAAAATTTGTGTTTGGCCATCGACTTTGTTATTGCTTGTGATACCGGTCATCGAGCCGAGGCAACAACTCATTGTAGTTGCTCCATGTGTTTTTTTCAGGGAATATATATGAGTTGCCAATGTTTTGACAAAATGTTGATTCGTCAACGTTTTGTCAAATTTCTGGCACACTCGATTTGTGTCATTTTTAGCAAAGGTCATGCCGAAATTTTCTATGACCTTGTTGATTTTAATCCTTTTTCTTAAATCTTATAGGGATCGATCGAACGATATCATGGATCGAAGTATGAATGGGTTCTTAAAGTTCACCGTGGAAGATATGGAGCGAAGGGGTGGCAAGGAGATATGTTGTCCGTGTCGTGATTGCAAAAACATGCATATGTTCACGCCCCGTTCTGGCTCTGTGAAGGCGCACTTGCTCCGACGGGGTTTCATGGATGGTTATACATGGTGGACAAGTCACGGTGAGGAGGATGAGGATGTTGCCGACATCGAAGGGGCGATAGATGAAGAAGCGGGAAACGAATACCCGGAAGATGAAGGGATGGAGCACCAAGAGGCGCCCGGACATGATGAAGAGGCTGGACATGACGACGATGCCGGACATGATGAAGATGCCGAAGCGGCGGACACCCAGGACACGCTGGCCGCAATGGTGCAGGACCCTCATGTTCAAGAGTTGATTGTGAAAAAGACGACTAACGAAAGAGCTGCTCTTAGAGAGGCTGCCAAGTTTGCGAAACTGGAGAAAGACTCAAAAACTCCATTGTATGATGGTTGCAATCCCCAGCACACCCGCCTCAACATCACGCTCAAACTTTTAGATATCAAGGCAAAATACAAGAGCATGGACGCAAGTCTCGATGCGACATTGGAGTTTCTACATAAAGTTTTTCCCGAGGGGAACGTGTTGCCTAGTAGTATCGATGAGGCCAAGAAGGTTGTGTGCCCTCTTGATTTGCCGCACATCAGATACCACGCGTGCGTCAATGATTGCATCATTTATCGGAACGAGCAGGAGGACCTAACAGAGTGTCCAGAGTGCGAGGAATCCCGATACAAACGGGGAAAGAAAACTCCTCAGAAGGTTGTATGGTACTTTTCGCTCATTCCCCGTTTGCAGCGTCTATACGCAAACAAGAAGAAAGCAAAGCTCATGCGTTGGCACAAAGATAGGAAGATGGCGGGTAAAGATGATGGCATGCTGAGACACCCTGCAGATGGTTGCCAGTGGAAAGCACTCGACTGTGAATACCCCGAATTCGGAGGAGAAGCAAGGAATATCAGGTTAGGTGTGAGTACGGACGGACTCAATCCTTTTGGCAACCAGAGCAGCACACACAGCACCTGGCCCGTGTTTGTATGGTTCTACAACCTCCCCCCTTGGTGCTGCATGAAGCGGAAGTATGTACACATGGTTATGCTAATTCAAGGGCCAACACAACCGGGGAACGATATTAACCTGTATCTCGAGCTATTGAAGGAGGAGCTAGACACATTATGGGCTGATGAAGGGGTCCCCACTTGGGACGCCAACGAACGAAACCATCTCCCTATGAGAGCTGCGTTGATCACGACGGTGCAAGACTACCTCGGTTACGGATATGTCTCCGGCCAGGTGTGCCACGGACACTTCGGATATGTTAAGTGTATGGATGATACAACATATCTCCAGCTAAAGCCCGCGGGCGGCTCTCAAAAAACCGTGTTCATGGGGCATCGAAGGTGGCTTCACAAGGATGACGAGTAGAGAAGTCGTCCAGATCTGTTCGATGGTACAACTGAGGCTCGCTTAAAGCCACGTAAGAGGAGCAGAGAAGAAATCTGTCGGCTGTTGAACGATTGGAAAGAGTGCCCTAAGCCGGGAAAGAAGCGGAAGGCCCCTGAGCCGCTGTTAAAAGTATGGAAAAGGAAGTCTGTTTTTTGGGGCTTGCCTTACTGGCCAGTCCTCGATACGCCTCATTGTCTTGATGTCATGCATATCACGAAGAATGTCTATGAGAGTTTGCTTGGTACCCTGTTCGACATGCCGGAAAAGACAAAAGATGGGCCGAAGGCAAGGCAAGACTTGAAAGACCTCAATATAAGGGATGAGCTGCACGCTGACCAGGAGGAGACAGTTACGCGCAAGAATGTTTCAAAATTCGATGATTCATGTCCTCCCGCTTGCTTCACTCTAGATCCGAAGGAGCTCGATCAAGTTTTCAAGTGCCTCGAAGGTATCAAAGTTAGTTCCGGGTACTCGGGGAGCATACGCAGATATCTAGACGTGAAGAAACGCAGGGTGTCCGGGATGAAGTCTCATGACTGTCACGTGATGATGACACAGATACTTCCGGTTGCACTTAGAGGGATAATGGACAAGCACGTCCGCGAAACACTTCTTGACCTCTGTAATTTTTTCGATGTCATCTCTCAAAAGTCGATCAGTTTGCAGCGTCTCGCAAGGCTACAGGAAGAGATTGTTGTCATACTATGTGAGCTTGAGATCTACTTCCCGCCTACATTCTTTGACGTTATGGTACATCTGTTGGTCCATGTTGTCCCGGAGATCATCGACCTGGGACCGGTATACTTGCATAACATGTTCCCGTTCGAAAGGATGAACGGGACTATCAAGGGTTTCGTTCGTAACAGGGCCCGCCTGGATGGAAGCATCGTCCAGGGCTTTCTGACAAAGGAGTGCATCGCGTTTTGCACGGATTACATGGAAGTCAAAAAATCTATCGGTCTGCCCGTTAATAAGCATGTTGACAGGCTCGAAGGAGTAGGTCACTCGGTTGGGAAGAGGGATTTGCATGTGGACTTTGATACACCAAACCGACGCGACGACTTCAACAGAGCGCACACAGTAGCGTTACAGCACCTAGAAGTGGTCACCCCTTGGGCGGAGAAGCACGAGAGAACATTAAGAAAAAAGTACGCTGACCTTGGGCAACCGAGGACCGATGACCAAATCAAGAGAGAGCACAACTCCTCCTTCGCGGCTTGGTTCAAAGAGCGCATTCAGAAGAAGCCATTGCCAGCGAGTGATGACAGAGCAAAGATCATCTTCGCCTTGGCACATGGCCCCATATGCAATCTCGTGACTTATCAAGCATATGATATCAATGGATACACATTCTATACGGAGGCCAAAGACAAGGATAGTGATTACCAGAACTCGGGGGTGACGATGGAGGCCTTGACCGGTAATGTAAAGGACAGATACTATGGCAGGCTTGAAGAAATCTGGGTACTTGACTACTCGGGAGAGGTCAAGATCCCCATGTGCCATGTCAGATGGGCGAAGAGTATCGTAATCGAAGACCGTTATTTCACTACCATGCTTATACCCTCAGCAAAGCCTACTGGGAATGTGCGAGGAATCACCGCCCAGAATGAGCCGTGGGTATTAGCTAAGGACGTGGCCCAATGCTTCTACATAACCGACCCGACAAGGCCGAGCCGTGTTGTCATGAGGAGAGGCAAAAGGAGCATCGTCGGAATGGATGGAGTCGCTGACGAGGAAGACTTTGACCAATTCGGCGACCCAGCTGAAGAAGACGATGGTAAAAAGTACACCACCAGAAGGAGCAGAACTACGTTACCTAAGATAGGCCGTCCCTTCAAAAGAAAGAGTCACGACGTGGGGCTAAAGTATACAAGGAAGACCAAGAAGACCAAGACGACAGTTGAGAAGATTGTCAAACACTGACAAACTAGCTAGCAGCGGTAATTTCTCACATTATTGTATCTCTTTTTGTATAATGACATCATGCCAAGTTTCATATTTTTAGACCACATTTACATTTACATTTGTATCTCTTTTGTATCTTGACATCATGATTTTTCTACAAATGTTGTGCAACTTTTTAATGCACTTGTAGTTCAAACCACTGAATAATCAGCTCAAGGTACACTTAATCTAACAAAATCTAACAAAACCACTAGTAACCTGTTACTAGTAACAAAACCACTAGTAACCACAAAATCTAACAAAATTTAACAAAATCTAACAAATACTAGTGGCGTGGGCGAGAACAAGCACGCCACTAGTAACCTGTTACTAGTGGCGTGGGCGAGCACAGGTGCACCACTAGTAACCTGTTACTAGTGGCGTGTGTGAATATCCGCACGCCACTAGTATTTGTCCCATATACTCCATTCGGTGCTTGCCTCTTCTTCCCAATCCCGCCTCAAATTTCCCAATCCCGCCTCCACTGCCGCCATCGCCGCGCCGCCGCCCCCGGGCGCCTCGCCTCCGCGCGCCGCCGGCCCGCCCCGCTCCTCCTCGCCCCGGCCTCGGTTTGCTTCTTCCCGACTGCCACCGCCGCCCCGGGCGCCTCGCCTCCGCGCTGGCCACGCCCCCGGCCACCTCGCCACCGCGCGCCGCCGGCCAGCACCTCCCCGGCCGCCCCTCCCCTACGCGCCCCTCTCCGGTGAGCTCCCCACCCGATTTCCTCTCCCCTTCTCCATCGAGTCTCCACCTCGTGGATTACTTCACGCGCAGCTTATTGATTTCCTGCTGTTATTGGTCGTGCTTCTGGTTCTGGGCTGGGGGCTAGGTTTCTAGGCATCCTCTGTGATTGATTCCTGGTTCTTGTTCTTGCCTCCGTGAGGTGGTTATACCTGATGAATTATGCGTAAGTTCTTGGGTTTCCTCTGTTGATTTTTGTGTTATGTGTTAAATTACAAAAAAATTGCTGCTAGTACCGGGATCGTAGTCTAGTAAATACTAGCGTAGAAGTTCAACTAAGTAGCTCCTTAATCGTGCAATTGCGTTCATGATGGCGACTGGAAGTAGGTATCTAGGGCATTTATGCCTGTGCGATAGGTCGATTCTGATGTCAAGGTAGATACTTCGAGTTGCAGCCTTGGCAATATTGCCCAACAATTCAAGCCCTATTTGGAACGCATGAATTTTACATGAATTTCACTGGGAACAGTTCAATTGCCGCAGAAATTGGGGGAAATCCTCGTGTTCCAAAGGGGATATGTTCTTTTGCTATGATTATATCATATCCCGATAGATGCCTTAAAACTTCTTTTCTTGTCAAGTTCAAGTTCAAGCGTGTTCAAGTGTGGCACTTTCTCATCAAAGGGAACTCGTACACAGATAGATTCTGCAGATTTCATGCGCCTACTGATGCTGATGCCTGTTTGATTTCACACTTTGTTAACATTAGTAACAAAGTGATCTTAGAAAGCATTTTGTTATCATTTCTGGGAATTTCTTGGAAGAATTTTTGAATCTTGTAATCATTACTGAATGTCAAGTATTAATGCAAGTTTATGATGTACAGGTGAGGTCTTACCCCAGGCGTGCCTCCACCCTGACATACTCGGTGACCTCCACCCCGACCATCGAGGTACCGGCCATCGAGTCGAGGGCGGAATAATATGTGATGGATATGTGGTCCTAATGTGATGGATTATATTTGTTGGACTATGTTTTGTGTGTGATTTTCTGGCCATCGAGCCGAGGCAATAATTTGTTGCTCGCGATGAAGTTTCTCACGCTGTGTGTTTTCTTGTTTTTCAGGGAATATACATGAGTGCCAATGTTTTGGCGAAATGTTGATTCGTCAATGTTTCGTCAAATTTCTGGCACTCAATATGTCCTATTTTTAGCAAAGGTCATGCCGAAATTTTTAATAATTTTAATAGATTTTTTTAGCTTTTATAGATATCTTTATTAATTCTATTGATTTTTTAGTTATTTTTAGTAACTCTATAGATTCCAACAAAGTAGTGCTTGAGACTATGCAGCTCTTTCTGCTACTGAACATACTGATGTATTTTTTCTTATTAGAATTCTTTTTTGCTGGTATCAGTTGAGAATTATAGACAATATCCTCTTAGTACCAACAAATGCGAATATTCCTTGTCAATTGACAATGCTAAAGCATCCCTCGGTAGCAATGGCACTATATTGAGCTTTCATGCATTCCATCAGAATACTCCAACTAGGTGATTCCTTTCTTGTTGTTTATATCAGCAATTCGATAATTCAATATCCTCTGCAAACTATATTCACATATATTAAGCACAAATTCTAGCTCATTAAATCTATTAGTGTAGAATATTAATGATTCATCTCTCACAGATGAATGACAATACTTCCCATTAAGTATTCTTTTAGTTATTTTTAGTAATTCTATAGATTTTATAGATATTTTTAACATTTGTCTAACAATTTAATATTTAGTTCGAATATGTCCGGAAACGACCCCACCGCGGCCTCTTCTTCGCGGACGACACGTACGGGCGACGAAGCCCTAGCTCCGCTATCGCGTAATGATGAAGGTCTGGACACCGCCGGCGCATATACAGACGCGCAGGAGTACACAACGACTGACAATGATGAGTCTGGCGCCAGCACCTGTCCTGAAGATGCGACCGATCACGACGAAGGGACCGGCCCGGGGGACCAGGCTGGAGAACCCAAGAGGCAGCGGAAGCCTAGGTCTCGAAACAAGATTGGCACTGATAGGATTGTGGTCAATCGAGTGGGTGCCGACGGTCAACCTGTTAGTCCGAAGAAGGCCGCTCAACACTACAGTAATGCCCTAGGCTGCATCCTCCGAGAAACCGTGAACATCAATGAAAGCAACCTGAGGGCGAATGACAAGAAGGAGGTGCGAACTCTCCTCATTGGGAAGCTCCACGGTAGATTCAAGTTCCCGAATGAGCACGAGTCCCAAGAGCATGACACCCTGGTAAACAATAAAGCCATCAGTAAGTTCTCCAAGCTTTTGAGTAATTGGAAATCCAAGGCCAAAAATGAATATCTTAACAAAGATTATGAAACCGAAATTTGTAAGATGTGGCCTTCGATTTCTGAAGGGGACTGGAACCTTTTCAAGCAGCACTGCCAGACCCCTCAAGTCAAGGAGTACGAGAAATGGGGGCACGATATGCGAGCAAGGAACTTAGGTAACCACACCCTCGGAAGCCGTGGTTACCCAGGTAAGAAGCCCAAGTGGGAGAAGCAGGATGCTGTAATGGCTGCGGCGGGCGTCCCAAACCCGTTCAAGGAATTCCAAGAACCGCGTGAACATGATTTCATGAGGGGCCGGTACAAATTCAATAAAGAGATCGGGGAATGGGAAACGGATGACAAAACGAAGAAAGTCGAGGAACTCCTGGTAATTAACTAACCCGCTTAATTCTATTTATCCTAATTAAGTCAATTTTTTTCCAAGTAGTGACGTTTCTATATGGTTCACGTTCCTATTACAGCGAAAGCATCATGCGGAACCTCAAAGCTCCCAGGAGTCCTCGGTCAGGTGGGATGACCCTCTTAACCGGTCAATCAACGAGGCCCTCGGCAAGGACCCGTTAACGAAGCCGGCTCATGGTCGTGTGAACGGCGTCGGAGTCAATGCCAAATGGGAAACATATTATCCCGAAGACCGTGAGCTTGCAAGGCAGAGAAGGAGAGCCGGTCGGGCTACTTTAGAAACCAAAATAGCTGAAATGAGAGAAGAAATGGCGAAAGAAATCGAGGTCAAAGCCAAAGCCATGGCGAAAGCCCAAGTCCAGGAAATGTGGCCCGACCTAATTGAGGCCGTCAAGCTCAGTTTAGCATCGGGGCAAACAGTACCACCACTAGGCACCGTCACATCGGCGCCGGCCAATGTCAATTTAGAGAAAGAGTCGCGGCCCGATGCACTTCATAGCAGCCCCTCTGTCTCTTTCATGGGCCACAGGTCGTCAATGGCTGATATCGACGCCCTCACGGTAAGCGTCGCCGGCTCAACAAACACCTTCTTCCATGCATGGTTTCGTTGTTCGGATCTCTAACATCGATGACACGTACATGTTTCACAGGAAGACACTCCGTGCACTCTCCACGCCATGGTGAACGGTGAAATGGCACCGGTTGCAAAGGGCTTAGTCATTCTCCCCAAACAGAAGGTAATGCACACCGTGCGGTTGCCAAGCGACGTGGTTAGGGTTTCTGTGGTTAGGGTGACACCCGGTTACGAAGATGTGGATCCTCCTATACAACCTGAAGGGGTGGAGACACAGATGAAACTCGTAGATTACAGGAATTGGACCCTCAGGTGGCCGAAGACGCAAATTGCTTTGGGCGGGACCACCCCACGCGAAACACCCTCGTCGTCAGCGATCCCTGGCAGCGTCACTCAACCAGGACCATCTCCTTTGGGTGATCATGATGAGGCCGCAGAGGAACAGGAGGGGCAGGAGGACGTCGATCAGTACTTTAATGATGATTATGTCATGCCTCTGCCCGAAACAGAACGTGATGTTCCTTGCCAAAGGAGTCTATTTAATGAGACGCCGCCAGCCGACACTGAGGAGCAACTACCCAAAAAACCGAAGCTGACTCCGAACACAATCTTTAAGGCGACCAAAGACGCGATGGGCGGTGATCCCCCGGCCCCGGAAACCAAAAAGAGGAGAAAGCAGCTTGCTAAGAAAGATTACAAGGGCGCTGCTAGCCAGCCGGTTGAGAAGATCTCGGTCCAGGCTAATAAATCCACGGGATCTAGCCAAGCAGAGGGTCGTCGTCCTGATTGGCGGGCGTTCCATATCCCTGGTGAACCCATCATACCGACGGATATGTACAACACTCTCCTGTTCAAAATGAGGATTCTGCATGACGACATTCTCGCTAGGGAGAGGCAGGCTCGTTCGCTTCGAGATCAAGATCTCCCAGTTTTCACGGTGCAGGTGCCACCGGGTTTTGACTTCGTCGAAGATTTCCCGGCTGACAAGTTCTATCTGCGTTTCGAGGAGATCTTCAACATGTTCAACCTCTTTCGCCTCGACGCATCCTTACTCCGCCTATGGGCGCTCCATGAAGCCAGAGTGGCCAGACTCGAGAAGGTGCAGGATGTCACGGTAGCGGACCCTTACCACATGCATGAGAACAACCTTCGCAACCCTCAGGGGTTTGAAACTGCGAAGAGGTACATTTCAGACTTCATGGTTGCGAATAAGGAGAAAGACTACCTTCTCGTGCCCTACCTTCCCCTTAAGTCGTTCGCTAGCCCCAATATGCTTTCGTAGATTTCCATTATGCTTGCACGTACCAAGGTTTGACGATATTGGTCTGTTCAACTGTTTGTGTAGGAACCACTGCATCCTCATCGTTGTATCCCCGAAGTATTCTCATACTTATTTCTTGGATTCGATGAGAAGCGAGAAGAAAGACTACACCTCCGTGAAGCAGCTTCTAGATGAAGCTCTGTTCGAGTATAATTACAGGGGAGGACACACCATGGAGAAATACAGAAAGAAGAACAAACTTGGCCTGCCACGCTTCAGCCACAACACCGACTTCTGTTGCATGCAGCAGCCGAAAAACAGCGTGACGTGCGGCTACTACGTCATCCACCACATGGAGCAGTACGTACGTGCACGAAAAACCTTCACAGACCACACTGACATCACCAAGTGGGGGAAAAGCCTGCAGCAACTCTCAGGAGATTACAAAGACGAGTTCCGACGCATCCAGGAGAAGTTTGCGAGCATCATCAACCAGGATGTCGTCGACGCCACCGGGATCTTCAACGGCGGCGCATCAACTCCGGAGGAGTGAGAGGCTCGCTTAAAGGGATAGGCTAACGACATACCGCCCTTATACAAGTCGGTATTAGACGCTCGCCCCGCTAGTTCCGAATACAACCGAAGCGAGCGCTAGCTAAGTTAAACGAGAGTGACGATGATGGGGTTGTTGTGTATATGCACATTGTCATTGTGTTAACGTTTTTTCAAACTCGACTATTTTCTTTTTAATATGCATAGTTTGTATATTGAGAGTTTCCTTGTAATCGTCTTCTTTCTTTAAGATGCATAGTGTCTATGTTGATACTACCTCCTAAACTAAATGCATCTCCACAGGAGGTGCATACATTCTAACCATAATCAACGGTTTCTCTCTTTTATCTGTTTTGCAGGTTTTAATACAAAAGGAGAAGTCAAAAAGAAGATGAGAACTAGATAGGTTTAGCTTAGATTTATTTTCCTTTCTTCTCCTTAATTTTTAATATTCTTTTGTAATCCAACTTTAAGCGTGAAAAAGAGGCCTGACCTGAGAACTAGATAGGTTTAGCACCGTCGCCCTGCCGAACTGCTGCCACGGCAGCAGAAACTGCGGTTTCCGCTGCCGCGGCACCAACTACAGCACACCGTCGTCCTGGCGCACTGCTGCCGTGGCAGCAGAAACGGCGGTTTTTGCTGCTGCGGCAGCCTCTGCACCACCGTCGCCTAGAAAATATACTAGTGGCGTGTGACCCGTGGAGCACGCCACTAGTAAGTGTATGTAATATTTTTTTTAACTCGGAAAATTCATATTAGTGGCATCTTCTACCCGCAGCACGCCACTAGTATACACATTACTAGTGGCGTTTGAAACGTAGAGCACGCCACTAGTAAGTGTATGTAATATTTTTTTTAACTCGGAAAATTTTTATTAGTGGCGTCCTCCAGCCACAACACGCCACTAGTATACACATTACTAGTGGCGTGTGAACAGAGAAGCACGCCACTAGTAAGTGTAAGTAATATTTTTTTTAACTCAGAAAATTCCTATTAGTGGCATGGGGCCAATAGGGGCGCCACTACTAAGGTTATTACTAGTGGCGTGTTTTATAGGTGGCACGCCACTAGTATGTCCGTTACTAGTGGCGTGTGGAGGGGAGCACGCCACTAGTATGTTTGTTACTAGTGGCGTGTGGCCAGAACGCCACTAGTAACGAATTACCACCGGCGTGATATTAGTGGTGTGCTGCCCACACGCCACTAATAAGTATTTTGGCACGTCACTAATAAGGGGTTCTGTACTAGTGAATGGAGAATATGGAATAATATATAATCTACTCCTTGTTTGGTTATGCTACACGTGGATGTCACATTACCACCACGCGGCGTCAGTAGTAATACAAACAAGGAGAAATCAAACTTCATCTTGGTTACGCTACACATGGGCGCCACACGAGCGCTACGTGATGTAGTAGTAATACAAGTGGAGAAAAGTCATATAAAATATATGCCACATATAGCACGCATAGGCCGAAAATCATAAACATCATGCTTCGCTAAAACCAATCTAGCTTCACTTCGGTTACGCTACTCACGAGCATCATATTCATACTACCCGATGTTAGTAGTAATACGTGTGAGGCAAAACTCTAAAAAAAATGCTCATATCGCATACATGTGTCACAAATTTAAAATGCTATGTCTTGCCAAAACCAATTAGAGCCAACCTACATGTCACACATCGCACCATGTCGCCACATGCGAAAATATACACTCTAAAACATAAGCACGATGCTACCAAATACCCACGGTTAAATCTAAGCCTCCCCGTTAGTCATCGACGGCGAAGAAGATTTTCTTTCACATTTTTGTAATATTCATATGTTGTATCGGTTGTAATAGATATGTTGGAATTCTTAATCAGGGGTTTTCTCGTGAGAGATGTAATTAACAGAGTTTTTATATAAATGTAAGAATTCTGGAAGTAATGGTCTCACAATACCTGATTTCTCTTATCTTATTTATATTTACGTATTAAATTCTATGTAATCTGTCTCTATGACGTGGACGCGGATTCCCGCCCCATTTTCCCGTCATCAGGAGCTGGTGAGGCGCTGTCACCCACACGCTGCCATTCTCCACGGGTGGCCTGACACGCAGACCGGCGAAGGTGCGGGCGGCTCGAGCCGCGGGGGCCAGCGGAGGCGCGAAGGCCGGCCGAGCCGTGCGCGGGCGGGCGGGGCGTGGGTGGCCGATGGAAGTGCGCGCGAGTGGGGCGCCGGCGGTCGGACGAGCGGGCCGGCGGAGGACGCCGATGATAGGGAGCACAACGGATGCAACGGCCGAAGGGTTAAATGGATTGAAAGAAAATGAGAAATAGAATTGGGGATTACAAAATGAGAAAATATTTATTTGAGAAAAATAAAAGTTATTTTTACAATTCTAATTTTATCCCTAATATCAAGGTACTCCCTATTTTTTTGAAGTCTTTGGGGTGGTACTCATTAAGTCTAGTTGGAGTACCAGACATATGAGCCATTAGATTTGAACAAATAAATGACTTATATGCATTCCGGGGTATTGTAAAAGAGCTCATATTTAACCATTTCTATCCCCACCTTACTCCCTATATAACCTATGAATTAAGAAATATAATATTTTTTTATTAAAGTTGTACACTTTCAGTATTAGAATTTTAGGCTAAGTAATGTGTAATTTCAGCTGACTAAAATTTATAAAAAATTTAAACAACTGAGAATTAGTAAATCTGTATTAATGAAAGTCAAATATATATTTGAGAGTTACCTAATGAGCAGACTGAGAGCACTGGAGAGTAATGTCTCACATTCTTGTCTGGTGTTTTGGTCTAAAGCAAAGGAATATACCGTAATCATAGTATACAGTACTCAAATACCTTTGACTCCTGAATCACACAGGAAGGGCCTGCCAAGATGGACCCAAAAATTTCGAGTCCTAGATGTAAATTTGGAGTACAGTCCGAACGACGGATTCAGTTGGAGGAAGTACGGTCAGAAGGACATCCTCGGAGCTAAATTTCCAAAGTATTTCACTTTGATTTTAGTAAAAAAATATTTTTTTAATAATAGAGAGTTCTTCCTCGACCAATGCATACATGGAATGCACGTAGGCTATTATAGATTATTCTTACAAACTTGTTCAAACGAACGAAAGGGGTTTCGATAGTGGGGAAAAACCAGGTGATAAAATGTGAAAGAACACCTCAAGCGTTCCTTCTCAAACATAGATCTACACTAGCAAAATACTCATACTTTGTTACATATAAAAAAATATAATCATTGTATTAAGCCATTACTGCATTAAATTTATTGTGTAAGACCTTCATTGTACTTTAGTTTGTTAAAAAAAATTATTTGAGATAATTTTTAGAAGATAGGTGAGATATGTGGATAAACCACCACCGCCATCAACTCACATTTATATAATAGTCTAAGTAGTGTTTCTGTGCGTCACTGCAGAATAGAAAATATGTGAGAAGGTGAACGAATCATAAATTTTAATTCAGGAGGGATGATATGTCGCGCTCACATATTGTTTGATCGATTTCCAACATCGTGGCTACAAAACCAATCCCCTTTATCCTCCTGCCTTATGTCCCTCCTCTAATCTAGCCACGTGTGGTGCCATATATATTTCCTACCCACCGCCCTCTTCCTCCTTGTGTATCCACCCCTTGCTCACCCCTACCCCACCTCATGCACTACTGCACTTTGTCTCGAACTTTGATGACCTTCCCCAAAAAGGTTGACACTAAACTTAAATATAGATAATAAAGGGGGACATCCGTGCTCCCACGTTTAGCAATGGTGGAGTCTGTGTGGAGTAAAGACATGATTCTCCTCCGGTTGCGCCTCCTATCAGCCGTCCTTCATGTCCGCTTCTCACAACAACTTACAATTCAAAACCATAGTGACTCAAATCAAGCATGACTACGAATGGAAAACAACCTAATCTACAACAACATAAGCTAGAAAATGATATTTTCTTATGTCAGAATCATCATTGACAGAACACTGAGTTCTTATCACATCCAAGGAAAGCAGCCTTATTGCTTCCTACCCAAATAGTAAAGCATCAATCATGTATGTTATGGATCTGAATTAGCGCAATCAAATCCCTATTAAAAAAACTTGTAAAATTGTTCAAAAAAAACTTGTAGAACAATACCTGCATAATTAACTCAAACGGAGAAGGGCAACAAGCATTTAGTCTCTTCCCTTGCCTTCTTACGTTGGGGCACACTTTGTCCTATTCATTGGGTCAACCAGCACACACTCTCCTCGTTAAACCATCAAACAAGCAGCAAGATCAGCAATAGGAAGCAAGAAACACTCATTGATTACGAATTTGGAGCATCAGGCGTGGGCCTCCAGGTCCACCTTCTGCATCTACGACACGCCATTGGCAGCTACATTGACAAGCTAGATTGTAGGGCTCCACTGTTGCCAAGCTAAGGATTTAGACTCCCTTGATCATGCCCTCACCGGATAAGGCCATGTGTTGACGTAGAGGACGGAGGCACTTCCGCCACTGTGCGCCTCACCTGGGGTTAGAGATGGCATCTCACATCCACCTTCCCTCTGGCATTCTCGCTTGCGTGTCGACATCAGGCTCGCGCTAGGTTGGGAGAGGATGGTGTCGGGGTAGGGCTCCTGGGCGGCATCGGTGTTAGGGGAGAGGGGGTGGAGGAGGAGGAAGGCGACAGGGTGGGCTTGAGATCACAATTGTGATTGGTGGGGAAGAGGCCGAGGCACATGAGGTTGGGGGCAAGAAGAGAACACGTGGCTTCAGGGGGTGGCAGCCTGCATAAACGAGGGTGCTACTGGAGTCGGTTTTTTATTTGAGAATATTGTGGAGTTTGTTTAGTTAGTTAGTCACGTAAGCTTGTGGGGCCATATGTTAGTGCAATTTGCTTTGTGACAGGAGAAAAGAGGGCTTAGGTGCCGGTGCGAAGCAATATACCATTACCATTACCATTACCATCAACTCTCATTTATAAAATATTAAAAATATGTATGGTCCCTCCCCAGGGCCGGCCCATAGCCCGAGCAAAAGGGGCAACCGCTCTGGGCCTCCGAGAGGCATGGGCCCCAGCCCAGGTGATTCCTCTATACAATACTAGTACACTTCTAGTCTTTAGGCCCCAATAGTAGTCTATACTAAGTTGCAAGGGTAAACTCATGCCACGCACCAATAGAGTGCACATGCAGGGAGCAACAAATCAATCGATAGCTGCCTGGCCTTCTTCTATCTTTCTCCCCCACTCCTCTCCTCCAAATTTTATAAACAGCACCGCCTCTCTTGTGCCTTCACTAGGTCATGCCCAACTATTAGTGGAGGCAAACGGTGTGATTCCATCATTCTCCAAGCAGCTCTTCTTCAATTCTCAATGGTTATACTCCTTCCCATCAAATATCCTTTTTAGAGATGGTATGTGTTCATCCTTCCTATTCCTCAATTCGTTGTTAAATAGATCTGCTCTTCGATTCAAGATCTTCACTTGCAAAACAAAAACCTGAGTAACCGACTTGAGTCATGTTTTGTGCTTGATCCTAGAGGTCTTCATTAGATTTGAGAGAGCGCTCAGAGAAAGGGCACATATTCATTCAATTCATGGTGGGCTCTTCTTGTTGTTGCTTTCGATTCAGCCATCAATATCCATACTGAGCCATATCTAGATGCTTTTGTTCCTTGTTTAATGGTATATCTTCTAAAAAATATTTATGTGATAAAAAGAAAAAACAAGAGAAAGGGTAGATGGCCGGTAGCATCTCAAAGGAACAATTAACAAGTTTATTTGTTTTGCATGAGAAAGATGATTGTTCTCCTTTGTTGTGCCTTGGAAAGCAATCTTTTGTGGAACAATAAATATTACTAGCACAATATAGTTCATCTTATAAATAAGTATGGAATAAATATTTTATATTTTGTAATGTCCTCTTTGAAGTTTAGAGATCATTATTTATTTTAGTTGCTATTATAATATAAAATATTTTTTTGTGTGAACAAAGCCTGCATGTTATTTTCTTGCCCTAGGGTCTCCAAGACGAGTGGACCGGCCCTGTCCATCCCCTTGATTTGTTGAACAATTTAGTTGTCACAACTTTCATCTTGTGTTAGTGTTTATATAATTAGAGCAATAGAAAGTTAGAAACACCCTAGATACTATTCACATTAAAGTTTATCTTTCTTGTTTCTTGATTTTTGAATCTTAAATTTTGTGACATGGTGGATCCATGTCGTAAAAATGTTGTCATTTTTTTCAGAATGTTGTAACTTTAAGATCTCCAGATTGCCCGATCACATAGGTAGCGAAAAGAGGTGATCCCATACAAGTTGCTCCCTAGTTAACCAAACTTAAACAGGATCTAGGTCCTAGATGAGATCAGTAGATCCCATTCCTAAAGGCTGAGCTTCTAGTTTCTGACACTGGCATGCATGTCTGTTGCTGCAGGGGATACTACCGCTGCACGTACCGCGCTGCGCAGGGGTGCCCCGCCACGAAGCAGGTGCAGCGCTCGGCCACCGACCTCACCGTGTTCGACGTCACGTACCAGGGCGTACACACGTGCCACCAGAGGCAGCGCCACGCGACGCCTCCTCCCGCCGCGCACGACGGCGACCAGCCGCCGCTGCCGCAGCAACAGGACCCGAGCCTACAGCTGCTTGCGAGTTTCAAGAACGGCCTGAAGGTGGAGACCGACGGGCTGGCGGCGTCGTCGTCGTCCTTCCACGGCCACGACCACGACGCCTCCGCCGCAGCCTTCTTCACACCCGTGCCACCGTTCCACAACGTCGCCGCGGGGGGCTTCTCGCCGGTGGAGAGCGGCCAGGAGCTGGGAGGGGGCTTCTCCCCGGTGTTCGTCTCGCCGGCCGCTACGTCTGCCGGGTCGAACTACTTCTCCATGGCGCACCGTCCGGCGGGCGCCCGCGGGGCGGAGTCGTCGGAGCTTGGCGAAGTCGTCTTCGCGGCGACCGCGTCGGCGGTGGATCCTGCCGGGTTCGACTACTCGCTGTACCAGTACCAGTACCACCACGCGGAGCTCGACCCGCACCTGTCGTTCGCGCCATTGTTTGGCTACCCTTCCCATGGCGAATACAGAGACGCATGGAGCGAATTGAACAAGCGTGAAATGACCGCTGATCACTGGTCAGAGTGGCGTAGGATGTATCGATCGATTGCTTTGTCGTGAGGATTTTGGTTGGGTTAACTTCTTGCTTCTTTTGTTTTTTGCTTGGCTCCCGCAAAGCGAACTGTTCCACGGTACTGGTTAGCTGTTGGACGCGGATTTTTTACCGTGCACGCACGGATCTTAAAGCACTTCAACGGTGGATTCTGCTACTACATATAACGTGCACGGTAAAAAAGAGTT
>JAGXJF010000701.1:0-50114 GCA_019208055.1 Stipa capillata | reverse complement strand
GTAATTGTCCCTGGTCCCAAAGGTGACCACGAGAGAGACCTGCCCGAGGGGCATGGTGAGGCCCGGGGTGATGCCATGGAACGGCATCATGGGCTTCAGCTGCCCCGGTGGTACCTGCATTTTGCTAAAGACCTCAGGGGACAAGAAGTTAAGGCCCGCGCCACCGTCGATTAGCATGCGGGTTACCTTGATGTTGCAAACCGTCGGGGAGACCACCAACGGGTGGCGGCCCACGCCTGCCGATCTCTCGGGGTGGTCCGAGCGATCGAAGGTGATCGGAGTGTCCGACCACTTGAGTGGTTGGGAAGAAACGGAGCTCGGGGACGCCGAGCACACCTCACGCGCCATTAGCTTGAACTGGCAGCGTGAAGCGGGAGTGGAAGCACCTCCGTTGATGCATGCTACGGCTTTGGGTTGCTGGAACCCGAGACCGCCCTCTTCACCGCCGCGCTCGTCGTCACCGATTTGGCAGTGATCGTCGCGCTGAGCAGCCGCTCGCTCCTTCTCGTTCCTCTCGACGAGGAACTTCACCGTCCAGCACTCGGAGAGATCGTGCCGGTCGGTCTGATGTATCTTGCACCACCTGTGGGGGCCCCGCTCGGGGGGTCCAGGGTGGCTTCTTGCTACCGTCTGACCCGCCGCACGGCGGCTTTCGCGGCTTGGCCTCCGCCGCCGCGACAGCTCGGATTTACGCTTTTTGCTCTTCTTCTCCCGTCTCGCGCGGGGCGAGAAGAGCTCGCGCCGTTGATCGCTAGTTGGTCGGGGCGCGGGCTGTGCCATGCACGAGCCTCAGCTGCCTTGGCACACTTGTCCGCGACTGTGAACAACTCTGCCATAGACTAGACATCATGCGTGCCCAGCTTCTCAAGCATTTTTTCGTCACGGACACCTTGCCTGAAGGCGACGATGACTGCCTGAGGAGAAATCTTGGGGATGGTGTTGCGCACCTGGCTGAAACGCTGGATAAAGTGCCACAACGTCTCCCCTTTGCGCTGCTTGAGCACATGGAGATCGCTCTTCATGCTAGGGTGCTCGAAGGTGCCCTGGAAGTTGGCCACAAACTGGTGGCAGAGGTCTTCCCACGAGCTGATCGAGCTCGGGGGAAGGTTCATGAGCCATGAATGGGCAGAGCCCTTCAAGACCATGGGGAACTAGTTAGCCGTCACCTTCTCGGCCCCTCCAGCCGCCTCGACGACGGTGGTGTAGATCTGGTGAAACTCCTCTGGGTGAAAGGAGCCATCATACTTCTGCGGCAGCTTTGGCTGGAATTTTTTCGGCCAGCTGACGCGACAAAGGTCAGGATTAAAAGCCTGACAACCCGCTCCATAGAGCAGGGTGCCGACCTTCCCGACCGGTTGTGCACGGGCACGCACCGGAGAGCGCGCTCGATCGGCAGCGGGATCGGAGGACGATTGGCCCTCGTCGGCCCCTGTCTCACGCCGCTTCTCCCACTGACGCTCGAGGGTGACACTTCTTCCTCCGCTTGTTGAGGCGGTGGCGAAGATCTTGGCCGCCTCCCCGGGCAGGAGAGGCAACCGAGTGGGGGGATTTGGCGCGTGGCTCCCTCACTCCACCGCGCGATTGGCGTGGCGGTACTGGCGGTGACGCCGCTGAGGGGCCATTGCGGGTATCCCCAGGCCTCGGAGAGGTATGGGAACTTCTGGCCGCCGCCTGGCGGCGAGCGGTGTCGACCAGGTTGGCCACCTCCTAGAGCCAAGGGCCCACAGGAGATGTGCCTTCCACCTGGACGGGAGGATGCCGGAGGAGAAGCTGCGCCGCATGCAGCACACCTACCTCTCCCGGCAGGTCGAAATCCAGCCGGCGACATACTGGCGGGAGAGACTCGGCGACTGACGGACCGACGGAAGACGCACCTCCGTCCGCCACGAGCCGAGGTTACGGTAGCACGGCGCCCGCCGCTGAGGTACCGCGGGGCTCGCCGTGGTGGACCTGCACCTTAGGGGGCACCAGTGGAGCCGTGCCGAGTGGCGGCTTGCGTCCATGCGACTGGGAATGCGACTGATGACTTGCCATGATCTTCGTAAGCTCGGAGACCCTAACTACCCCCTACCTGGCGCGCCAGCTGTCGGCGTACGAACGCCGGCTGCGGTGGTCCGGGTGGACCCCCTTTGGGATTTGGCCGGGGGCAGTGAAGAGAGACACGAGCTGTAGAGATCTTGAATAACCGAGGAACTTAGGAAATTGGAGACATGGTGGCTTCTTCTAGGTTCGGGCCACCCGTTAGGTGTAAAAACCCTATGTCCTGCTTTTTTGTGTATAGATGAATAGATGTCTGGTTACAATCAACTCTAGCAAAGCTTGTAGGACTCTATCAACCCTAAAAACTGCTCAACCTCCTTCATGGCCTTGGTTCTCCCCTTATATACCCGGGGGTCACCACAATAGCCAGAAAAGGAAAATATACTGTAGCCATGCTATTGATGACGGTTAGGGAATGGCGACCCACGGTGGTGGTTGCCGAGCACTGTAGCGGAATAGCCTCTGACATGCTTCGGTTGGGAAACGGGTCCTCACAACGTACCGATGCCAGGCAACAGAGGCTTCTTCCACAAGCCTCCCGCTTCGGTCCCCGCTATTCGGGCCCCACAGCTCAGCGGGGTGCATGGGGGCGCACGGCGGCGCGCCCTAAAGTCAAAAAGGTTGTCAGGCCGACGAGTTGACCGGGCCCGTCATATCATAGGGACGGAGAGACGTTTCTGACCACGTCATTCTGCCTGCATGGGGCTTAGGGCACGCATGCCTGTGGACCAGCACTAAACGCGCTGAACCAGCATTAAATGTTCCTGCTTGGCCGCGTGGGATGACCCCACGAGGGTCCCGTATGGGGAGCTCTGGGACTCTTGCCACGTGGCCTTGCCACGTGCGCCCGGGGAAGACCCCCGAGAGGGTCCAGGGGGCCCGACTGCTCGGGGGTGGACCCCCGAGGGGTCCTCGGGGTCGGACCCCCGAGGGGTGCTCGGAGTCCTCGCGCTCGGGGACGGGCCCCCAAGGGGTGCTTGGGATCCCCCCGAGCGCGCCACTTAGCCGTTTCCACGGCGCGCTGGGCACCCTCCGATCCGGGTGGGGCCCAGAACGTTTAAGGTGCTCGGGGAGCGGCTCGGGACGCCTCCTGGCGGTTGTGCGGCTATAGTGCCCGAGGGGAGACCCCCGGGCTTACCTTCTCGAGCCTCCCGCCCACTGGTGACGTGGCATCGGGTTTGGCCCCTTGGCCAGCGAATTAGGGGACCCTGGGCCCAATATCGCCGATAAATACGTACAAGTAAAATTGTTAAACAATATGCTCAATTTGAGAAACCTAGTATCTCTTGGTTGCTTAGTGCATCATGTAGTTAATTGTATAAAGTTGAGCTCCATTTGTCTCTTATTCGATTTTAATTGGCTCTTGTGAAAAATTAATGAAGTATCACATTATGGGGGGAGTGTTGTGCTTTGTGCATATAACAATCCTAGAATATATGAAAAAATGAGGAATGCTACTAAGAATTGATATACATGATTATCTAGTCTCTTGGTAGCATGAGAAACTCATCCAAATGTCTATATCGCAAAATATCCAAGTTTTTGTCTCTATTTGGATTTCATTGAAATTTGATGTATTCGATGCTTCTTGTGCTCCTATTACCTCAAAGACTTATTTGGATCATCTCCTCATTTGGATTAACTCCAACTATAGTCTTGTGTGATTATTTGTTGCTAGTCGGAGTTATGAAAAATAAGAATCCTAAGCTAAGTTCTCAAAGTCCAATCTCTTATCTATTCTCTCCTTTCGGAGTGTTTGTTTGGACACTCTGGACGCTGCTCCTTCAGATGAACATTCTTGAGAAGGGTCTTTGCCGAGCAAAATCAAACTAGTCGCCAAAAGTCACAACACAAAAATCTTTGTCAAAGATCTCAGAGGAGATCCGGACCCTAGCCCGGACAGTCTGGCTGGCAGTCCAGATTGCTACTGGACTGCCCGGATGCCAGCCCGGAGTGTCCGGCCATCCGGAGGGTCCGGGACAAACCCAGAGAATCCGAGTGTCTGGAGCCTCCGGGGTTTCCCCGGACAGTCCAAATATGCAGCGCAGCTCCTAATCTCTTCTTGGTCCGGAGTCTCTAGGCTTTGTGGCTAGAGTATTCTGGCAGCTGCTTTGAGCTGTTCTTCAAGCTTTGTGCTTGAATCCTCATCTCAGCCGTTGCTTCTTCTTGTTCCATCTTTTGCCGTGTGTCACGGACCCGGAATTTCATATGATTGAGGGAACGCGAAAGTCGCCAAGGACCGAAGGACTCGTCAGCCCGGTGGCACGGTACCTGCGCCGTACACACCAAGGTAGAGCGATCCGACACCCGCCACCTGCGAGCCGGCCGGAAGCGACCACTCTTCCCAAAACCACATGCGATTCCGTAATCCGGTGAGGAGTCAGAGTCGTTCCCGAATCCTACCACGACAAACAAGGTCGGAGGAGCCCGGCAGTTCTACCCACACCCTAACCTAGCCCGGAGGCTAGTGGGTCGCTCGAAAGCCCGGTAGAACGCCCACACCCTGCCCGGCCGGCACAGCATCTCAGCCAGCGGGTCACTCAACCAACACCTGCTCGACTTAGTAGAACAAGGTACGGCTTCGACTCTTCACGGCCTACCCAAAACGCTTCATATCATACACGCATTGCGTAAGGGCAGCCTGGATTAACAACTCGGATATCGTCACAAAGCACTACATTACGAAATTACTAATAACAGTCCCCGAGGGAACGATATATTACATCAGTCGGTTATCACCGAAAACATATCCGAGTACGGAGAAATTTAACAACAGCGGAAGCAAAATGATTAGACCCACAGCGACATAGCGGTCGCTGAACAAAAGCTACAACTATCCCAACAATCGAACACAACCGAGGAAACACACGTTCAAGCTTCGTCAAAATAATCATCGACCACCGGCTCACCTGCAAGCTCTAGGATTAACCTAGGTGAGTACAAACGTACTCGCAAGACTTATTCGTGCTTGATTAAATGTCCTACTCATACTAGTATAACATAAAGTAAACATGATGCGTGAAGATAAATAACAAGATCATATCACACCAACCATTTACAAATCATAATATGAATATTGCCTAAGATCCAATCCTCCAAATATCTCTAATCTGGGGGTGTGATGGCAACCACTCGCCGCATGTGAGTCTCAAATATTCAATATGGGGCACAACGGCCAAATATGGGGCACAACGGCCAAACATGGGGCACAACGGCCAGATATGGGGCACAACGGCCAAATATGGGGCACCACGGCCAAATATGCACATGGACAGGGTTCCATCACCACCACACCTCAAATTTTAATCTCTCGGACCGTCACCGGCAGCCGATCACCCTGAGTGTAGTAAGGGCCCTATCCCTTGGAGGTTGCAAGGCCCCAAGGGCCTCGAGTTACCTCGACTACACCCCAGCATCGCTGTCGCTAACGTCCACGTGTGACAAGAGTAGTTGTTCCGATGGAGTGACCTCCAGGTTGGTATCGCGACATAAACACTTCCAACGCCTCGTCGCAACATGCTCCTCCAGTGATACCAAGCTTATCCATCGGACACTTGCCCTTCGACTCTCACATCTCACTTAAATGGGTTCAAATATTTAATATCTCAATTGACTTCAACCACAACTGACATATCACCCAACAGACCCTAGCATGCTAGTTCGTAACCAAGATAACAATATTCATCATACGACGAGATAAACAGATATTGAGTAATAAAAGGGTGCAACAAGCTCTGCTTGCCTTGCTCTAGTTGTTCCTGGTCTTGCGTGGGGTCGTAAGCCGGGTGGTCTCCTTCTTCGGGCTCTAGTGAGCGATACCGGAAAATAACCGGTAAGAAGTAATAAGAACCAGCATGTATGTATGAATGATGGGTGCTAGCTACATGCTCCTACGATGATGGGTGATGTCGAGGAACTAAGGCTATGTGCATGGTTTAGTTGTAAACCAACAAGGTTACGCGAAATGCTAAGCATGCATGCATGGGGTATGATATGCAACTAAGGAGGAAGGCTTCAAATCTATAATTAGGGTTATGGCTAATTAGATTGATTCGTTGTCGTAGGTGAGAACATGGGGTCGCGATTATTTCCTAGCTGTTAAGCGAATTGTGAGACTAAGCATTTTACGTTTGACTGTTAAGCTAGATTCTCTAGTTTACATACTTTTGGAGGTCGTTAATATTTTCTATGAGTTCTACAAGTTTAATCAACTTTAGCATTTCCTGTCTTCTTCTCAGTAAGGAACAGGGTATTGTATATCTCTTTTCCAACGTTATTACATTATCTAAGAACAACAAGTGGGTTCATTGTTACTTATACACATCAGTTAATCAATAAGCAATCGGATTGTCAACTTAGTTTGGAATTGTCCACAATTGAATTAGAAGAGTGGGTTCAGCAAGAACCAATTTATGGCAGTTGGCCGATCCCTCTTTAATATCGTGGTGAGGAATGTTAGATTAGTCGTTAATCTTTATCCACTGATGATTAGTCATTTAAGTTGCGACTAAACCAAGCGTTAGTTATGTTGGTTCTGGAATATTTCACTTAGTTGAATGGTTAAGGTATAGCACTGACTGCCATACTATTCCTAAAAACCTAGACTACCCAGCTACCACTTACTCAAATAGGATACCAGGGTAATAAAAACCTCAGCTAAAGCATATGTGTATTACCTTCGAACCTACGTATTTTCTTACTATTGAGCCAACCTAATAATTATGGAATACTTGGGTCACTAGATAGATCATTGGTCAGGTTTAGCATATATCAACCAAGCATGTTTTCCAACTTGTATTCAGAAACTCAGCTCTCAGCCCTCGAAAATCAACATACCAGCAGCAGCATTTTGCCCATAACTTTTGATTGACAAATCCAATGTGAGCAAACTCAGTGGCGTTGGAAAGCTATCGACGATACCTACCTTCCATCTTTTGGGGGTGACACCAGATTCCCAACAGTTTAATCCCAGAATTAGGATGAACTTCGGCAGATCTAAACCCTGGGAGAACACTCCTAGCTGCAGCAGTATTTTGAGCATAACTTTTAGACTATAACTCCGATTGGAGCAATTCGAGTGGCATTGGAAGGCTTAGGACGAAACCCATAACTTCTTTCATTGAATCAACTCGGGATTTGGCACGGTTTGGTTGCAATTTTCAGATCAATCTCACTGTCCTAACTTCAAACATGCAACTAATTCTTAATTTTCAAAACTCAAGATTTCTTCAAATCCACACTTATCTAGGGGCTACTGAGGTATACCTTGCAGCATGCATCTCCAATTTGAGAGGATGCCAACCAAAACCACTAAAATCCCCCATCTTTCCTTCTCTAATCCCTTCTTCTTTCTTCCTCCTAGCTGCTCCAAGGTTCTAGCCCATAGCTCTTCTCTTGCTCCTAGCTGCTCCAAGCTTCTTCTCTTGCTTCCCCTTTCTTCCTTCTCCTCCCCTTGGCTGGGCTCCTCCTCTCGGTTGGTCACTGCAGCAGCAGCTGGACAGCAGCTCGTGGCAAGGGGAACAAGGGGGGGGAGGCGGGCTTGCCCTGCCGCGGCAGTGCAGGGGCGAGGCGCGGCAGCTGGGGGAGGTGGCGCGGCAAGGGGTTGGGTAGCGCGGCAGAGGGGAGCTGGGCGCTGGGGTGGCGCGGCAGGCGCGGCAGGGAGGAGGGGAGGCGCGGCAGGGGGCCTGGCCGGCGCGGCAGAGGGCTGGCCGGCGGCAAGGGGAGGTGCTGAGCAGGGGCTGGCCGGCGGTGCATCTGGACTGAGCAAGAAAATGGGAGAAGAAGGTGGCAGAGTGCCCAAAGTTGCTTGCATGTGGATGGTTTTTGGGTGGATTGGAAGATTAGGAGCTGGGGAATCCAATGGGGTAACATGCATGAGCCCATTCTTGGTTCTTGGTGGGATTTTGGAGGGGAGAAGGGAGCTGGTTGCTTTGGAGAATAGAGGGGGAGAAAGAGAATGGGGAGTTCTTGCTGCTGTGCTGCGTGGGGAAGAAGGGGAGCTGCGGTGGGGGAGAAAAGAAAGGGAGGAGGAGGAAAAAGGGGCTGCCATGTGGGTCCCACGGCTGGTAAGTAGGGTAGGGCATTTTTCTTATTTGCTTTCTTTCCTTTAGTTATATTTCTTTGCTGCTTCGAGCTAGGTTAAAAGAAAAAATTGAACCCAAAGACTAATTTACTATTTGGTGCAACTTGTTTATCACATATTTGAATTTCTAGAATTCTATTAGGAGGAAGGGTTTATGGTTAACGGTGACTCGATTATAATATAATCCGACTAGGGTTTGGAATCGAAAGCCATTGAGTCATTCTCCAAAATGTTTCACAATATTAACATTTAGGGTCAAGAAGGTAGCTAGCTCCTGAACATGCAATTTTGTTGAAATCGGAGAAGAAGAGAATCAGGTGATGGTCTTATCTCAATCTCGTTCGAGGAGACTCGCTTTGGAAAAATACTTCGGGTTTAGATATACAAATGAGTTCCACTTAACTTGCAAAAATTTATGGAGGGCTAAAGTGTTTAGAAAGTATAGAAATTTTAGAAGCATGAATTTTTAATGACATTGGTTCTGTTGTTCTTTCCCATATTAATCATAAGGTAACATGTTAGGTTTTCTTTACGTCACATTTCTAGGGTTTTCGAGTTGAGCTAATTTTAATATGACCTATATGCATGCATGTTATGAGAAGAAATTCGGGTATACATGATGATCCTTACTGATCTCATGTTTTAGGATTTGGGTCATTACACCGTGATGATCCTCCTATCTCCCATTTGCTCTCTTTTCCTCTTGTTTCCTCCTAGGTGTATGGTCAAGGGTAAATGGGATTTCTCTCCTTGCATTTGTTGCCCTTGAGAGAGGAGTCTAGAGAGTTAGGTTTCCTTTGTGGGAATCTTGCTTTATGGGTGTTATGGTGATTAGTTATCTCATTGCGTGCATAATTATTTATCTACTTATGTGAGATTAGCTTATCAGTATCCTCTTAAATGTCTATTCATGTATGCTCTAGTTCTTGTGTGTAAAAAAAAATCTAACTCATGATCATGTGTTGATTTTGAGTTTTGGATGTAATTTGGACATCATGTATGCTTCGTGCCATTGTCTTTCAATTAGTATTCTCTTTCAACTAGATTTTAAATTGGCACCCTGTCCAAGTTATGTCTCATTTGGATCTTTGAAGTGTCTTGCATGAATATGCTAATTGTAGATGATATTTGTTGCTTGCATGATTTCATTAATCCAACATACAGGGAAAACTCTACCATGCTCCTAATTGGTTAAAGATGTGCATAAAATTCAATTTCATATTCACATGCACACACTACCTCAGGAAACACCAGCACTGACGGGCCAAAAAGGGCAACCACTGACGGGTTCTACGCCCGTCAGTAAGCTCCTGTCAGTGGAAGTGCTACTTCCACTGACGGGCAGATGGCCCGTCAGTAAAGACAAATTTTCACTGACGGGTGGATTAAGCATATATAGCAATTAATATCACAAATATTAAGTATACACAAGGTATTTACAACGAATTAAAATGACAAAGATATGAATTTATCAATGTTTATTTTCACTAGCCCTACTCTAGGTCTATGATGCTTGGCTAGTACTTGCATGGCGGTGGTAAGCGGGTAATTGGACTCCCACGTAGAAATCACCGCTTGGCCGAATGACTTCGTTGTTGATAATGTACGCGAAGGTCTTCTGGATGCGGGCAAAGTCCTTCCTCCAGTCGTACTTCTCGTTGGCCAGATCATGTATGAAATTATTGAATTGATCCTGGCTCCATTGCGGGTTATGGGATATGACGAACACGTCTATGTGAGCGCAGACGTAGTACCCACATGTCACGCTACCTTCCGGCCGTTGCCTACAAGGGAAGTTGAATTTGTGGATCAGCTTTTTCTCTTGCATTCTGCTCCTCCCCCTCGCAAGTTGTATTCCCAAAAGGTGGCTTCCAGAATTTTCTTAATTCCTGAGTAGTCCCGCTTGGCACTTCTTTGGGAATCAAAATAGTATATCATTCTTGAAGGCTTGTGGATGACAATGAGGATCCAATGGTCGCTGCGTAAAAGGCAACGAATGAATATAAACAGACGGGGCAACGTGCTTAAGAAAAGCAAACTAGGCACGGTAGTAAGTAACTTACGGAAGGTTGTAGGGCAGGAGTATGTAGTCCTTGTCCTTATGGTATATCAATGACTCCAGGACGTAATTTATTAGGACCGGTATCGCTTCTCGTACATAGTAGTCGTTCATGATAACCGGATCCATTATTCCAAAAACGCAGTTGGGCAGACGCCTACACTCTTAGGCTTGGTGAAGCGCCCAGAGCCTGATGAGCATGGTGTCGAGCCGGAAGAGGTTGAACAACATAAATATATCTTCAAAATTGATGTCAAAGGTGTCATGCTGTTTGTCCAAGAAGAAACCATAATCTTTTGGCACCTGGACCTTAAAATGTAGTTCATATTCATCCCGATTCCGTGACCTCATCATGATTGTGTCATGCAGCAGTTTCATCTGTACGGGCAACCTCTCCACCTCATCATTTGGGAGCAAGGGCTCACCTACATCGTACACTATTCGTCGAGGCTTCTTGATAGTTTCGGCAGATGTCTGGAAGGATAAGGCTTTTTTCTTGCTTTCCTTGCTTGCCTCCTTCGCAGCGGTGCCGCCCCGTTTGTGTGTTCTTTTTCTTTTCCTCTCTAGCTTTGGAGAGGAGGCCCTCTTGCCTCCCGTCAATGCTTTGCCCATTGCAGCATTGAGTGTGTTTGGAGATAAGATCTTCTTTCCTGCTGCCTTCGGGTCATGGTGATGCTTGGAGCGCCTTTCACGGGGCGGCGAGTCCATCTTGGGTTGCTCCTCCTCCTGGGACGGAAGGATCGGTGTGTGTTGCTGCTCAGCAAGATCGTCGTCCCAATCATCGGACGAAACGGGTGTAGTGCACAGGCCGAGTAGAGACGGGCCGGCTCCGGTTGATGGAGAGGGGATGGTTGATGTAATAGGAGAGGACACCCCGGAGATAATTATCTGATTCTTCGGCCACAGGATGTAGTACCCCTTGCAGTCTCCTAGCTTTGTGACATCCTCTTCAGGGGCGACAGGAACTGTGACGTCATTGAACTCGGAGATGACGTGGTCCACCTGCACCCTCGCCATGTGGGAAGGTATAGCAGCATTGTGGCATGTCGTACCCCCTACTGTTGGGAAGACTAGGCCATGTGCAACCGTCTTCTTCACGCCGGGCAAAGGGATAGTGAGCTGGCATTTTGTGGGACTCTGCATAATAAACAATGTGTCGTACCCATTGTTATCCGCACAATGCTGTGAATTAGAGCCCTCACACAAGTGATTCATGGTAGCGACAAAGCTTACAGTGATGTCGTCGATGTGATTTGGCGACTCGGGGGCGACGTCGGAGGCTGAGGCGCAGCTACATCCAGAAAGATAGGAGCTCTGATGTACATGAGGATGCAAAGGTGGATGAGTTGCATCGCGGGTGTCGTAGCCTCTAGACTCTAAAAATTGTTGCGCTGCCAGCTTGCTAGCCTCCTGGGCTGCCCTTATCATCTCTTGCATAAGAGATGTTTGCCTTTCTCTCCTCCTCTAGCGGGCAGCCTCGCGGTCTTGAGGAAAGACTTCATCCCAGATAGCGCCGCTCCCGATCCCTCAGACACGCCCTATCTTCTCCCTCGTTCCTAGAGCCTTCGAGAGATGGTCTTCCCACCTCTCACTCTGGATGGAGTCCTGGGAGCTTTCAGGCTGCTGGGACAGCTGCCTCTGCAAGGGAAATGGCACAAGGTAGGGGCCATTAGCGTATTGGAAGCATAATAGTATATTTCAAGAAGATATTGGGTTTAGATTATACCAAACATTCAGAAACCGCCTGAAGCTCAGGGTCCATGATAATTGGTGACCCAGTAGATGGGTCAGGAATTGTGTGCGCCCTCATCCAAATCTGGGCACATTCCTGCTCGATATCGGCGAAAGGAATCGGTTTGCTAGCCGCTATTCACGTGGCATCCTCTTTGGCCCAGATCAGCCTCTTCCCTGCAACACCTCGGCTGCCAAGGTGGTGGGGGAATTTGTTCTTCGCGCGTAGCTCCTTCCCTTGGTGACTCTTCTCCTTGAATGCATCACTCTTCTTGTCAGCAACAAACTCCTCCCAGTGTTCGAGTTCTACATTTGACCATTTAGTTTTAATTTCAGTTTCGAAATCGGTATCTAGCAGCTTTGTTGCTTCATATCGACATGTCCTTAGAGCAGCACACATGATGCTGTTGGTTTTCTTTTGCACTCTTTCCTTGTCAGCCTCTGGGATAGCGTACTTATACCACAGCTTGTCGAACAGGACCTTTTTCTGTGCGTCGGTCATTTTTTGAAGTCCCGACATGTGATCCTGACATGCTCACGGACAATGCACCCGCAGGTGTTGCTGGACGACCTCGCAGCCTTCTCGGGACTTGAAGGAACACCTGTTATGCCGACTCGAGTGACGACGAATGTCTCGTTCGTCAGCTGGTTGCCTCCTCTAGGGTTGTACCGTCTTTTCGGCTTCGATGGTGCTGCTGATGATGGCTCGAGTTCCTCCTATTCTTTCGATATCTTCAGACGAGCCAGATGCACTCTCTTCATCTCGCACCGAGGGAGGTGCAGGTGCTGAAGGTACATTGGCCGGCTCGACGGCAGGTTCACTGGCCGGCTCGGGGGCTGTTTGATCGATTCAGGGCAAGGCGTCAATCAGGGCCGCCACGTCTAGGGGCGCTGCCCTGTCATCATCTACGCGGGCTAGTTCCCGGGTTGGTGACGAGTCCATTTCTGATTAAGAAACTTAAAAAATGTAAACCATGTATCAGAACAAGTAACTAGAAATGAAAATAATGTGTTGTTCTGTTTCAGAACTGTCATGAAGTGAAGCAAGAAATATAAATTATTTATTTTAGTGGAGCGAAGGGGAAACCTTGAATCACACTAGTGGATGCGTCGATGTGGGGGGTTAAACGGATTTGGTCAAGAGTTACATGACTGATGCTAACTCTTTACCTCTCATTAATGGTGACCCAAATGCATGGTTTATATATGCCCTCCTGTCACATATCACATTACTATTATCTTGTTTGTTAAAAGTGCTTTCTTTCATGTCAACATATAGATGGTAGTTAGCCAATCTCATGTGGCTTCAACAACAATTTATTCATTTTCTTCTTCATCCTCTTTTATTTATTATTTAACTTTTGCCATAAATTTATATTGCATTCTACTGCCTTGGTTGTTCATCCAAACTTAAAAACATGATAAGTTCAGGATTAGTTAATCAAATCGCTTTCGACCAAACACGCATTTTCTAACAACGGGCATTGTGTTAATTAACAACGGGCATTGTTCTATCAAATGGATGATCTCATAAGATAGTAAACAATCTGACCTCGGGCGGCGGCGCGGATGGGGGCTCGGGCGGCGCTGGGGCTCGGGCGCGACAGGGACTCGAGCGGCGGCGGCGCGGACGGGGGCTCGGGCGGTGGCGCGGCAGCCTGGCGGCGGGGCTAGGGCATGTTTCGCTACTGGTTCAAATTGAACGAGCGAGAACTTGTGAAATTTCGCCAAGTCCCGCGTTATGTAGTGTAACACTTTCACTGACGGGCACGTAGTACGCGCCTGTCAGTGGAAGTCCTCTGTCCATCACTGACGGGCGACAACAATGCGCCCGTCAGTGAAAGTACAGTACCACTGACGGGCCCGGTGTCATGGCCCATCAGTGAAATACAGTACCACTGACAGGCCCGGTGTCATGGCCCGTCAGTGAAGTTGTTTTAGGATTTGATACTTAGAGCTTGATTTCATTTTGCGCAGTGAAAATAGAGGCTGATTTTAGGATTTGCAGAGTGGACTTAGGGGCTGATTTTTAGGATTCACGGAGCGGACTTAGAGCATACATGCAACACATGCCTATTTCACCAAGTCCCAAACATAACCATTCAATTCATCAAAATGATATTATTACACATTGAGGTTTGTTCTGAATTGATCGAAAAGCTAGATTTCGTCGTCTTCGACACGCTTCTCAATAGTAGTTTTGATCTTCTTGCTGGTATATGGCAGTCCTTCGGCGTGACTGCGTCTTATGTGGGGACACGCATCCTGAGTACCTTTGCACCTTTTGCTCGTTTGATCATCAACATCTTCTTCTTCTGTGTCCGGATCATCGAATTGGTCGTAGTCCTCTTCATCAACTACACCATCGACTCCGACAATACTCCTTTTCCCTTTCCTCATGACAACGTGCTTCTTATTCTTTGGGTCGGTTCTGTAGAAGACTTGGGCGAGTTGTTTAGCTAATACCCATGGCTCATCTTTAGGACTGATTGATTTGACTTGTCGTGACTCCATAGGGATCGGTGGAGGTATGACCATGGTACTGGTGTTCATATCTTCGATTCTGACATCTTTCGCCCATCTGACACGAAACATGGGGATCTTGGTCACGGTGTAGTCAAGTTCCCAGATCTCTTCGATCACGTCATAGTACGTACACTTCTTGCCCTGATGACCAGTTCTAGACTCTTGCGTTACACCACAGTTCTGGTACGTACTGCGCCGGTCTTGAGCCTCCGTATAGAATGTGTATCCGTTGATATCATACGATTGCCACGTCACGACTTTGCTATCGGGTTCTTATGACAACATTCGAACAGTTTCTTCTTCTCCATTTGTCGGCTCCCCTTCATGCCAGTAGTCCTTTAGCCACCCAGAGAACTTTGCGTTATGCTCTTTCGTGAGCGCAACTGTGCCCTTTTTCGGATTTGCTTCGTGCAACTGTCTTATGTGGATCTGAATATAAGGCCATACCACAGCCAAGCGTTGCAACATCACGAAATGTGCTCTGTTGTAGTCATCTGATCTTTTCGATCGATACACATGTAAATTTTTATGCCCGATCGCACCTTTGCCGTCGAGCCTGCCTGTGTGCCGCGAAACTAGAACACCTATAGGTTTTTGATCACGCATGTAATCCGTGCAGAACTTGACGCCCTCTCCGGTAGTATAGCCTTGGATGATGCTACCTTCCGGATGTGCTCTGTTACGAACGTAGCGCTTGATAACCCCATTGTACCTTTCAAAGGGGTACATGTTGTGTAAAAACACAGGACCAAGGTCCAGTATCTCCGGGACGATATGGATCATGAGATGTACCATGACATCGAAGAATGCTGCAGTGAAATACATCTCAAGTTCGCATAGTATGACAGTGATCTCAGCCTTCAGTTTCAGGTAGCGTTGCACCGTGATTGACTTCTGACAGATAGTGTTGAAGAAGTTACAAAGATCCATGATAGTCTTGCGGACACCTGGCTCCATGATACCTCTAATTGCAATAGGCAATATTTGTGTGATCATCGCATGGCAGTCATGAGACTTCATGCCAATCAGTCGATGAGTCTTCATGTCAACAAGTTTTCGGATGTTTGCCGAGTAACCCGAAGAAACTTTGACACCATAGAGGCATTCGCAGAAGCTATGGAGCTCGTCTCTACTCAAAGTGTAGCAAGTAGCAGGACAGCTGGTCTTGACTCTGATACCATTCTTCCCTGTCTTGGTCATTTCTCTGGTTGCCCACAGCTCATGTCTTATAGTCATGTGTTGCATGTCTGCTCGTGCCTTCGGTCCATCTTTTGTCTTGTCTGGAATGTTGAGCAAGAGACCAAGCAAGCTATCGCAGACATTTTTTCAACATGCATTACATCTATGCTGTGACGTGTGTCTAGGTGAGGCCAGTAAGGCAATTCCCAAAAAACTGATTTCCTTTTCCAGACGCCCTTTACCGGCGGTTGTTGTTTTCCTTTTCCTGGCTCAACTTCGTCCATTTCATTCAAGAGATCATAGACTTCTTGTCCGGTCTTCTCGCGAGGCTTTGGACGGATTTCTTTTGTTCCGTCGAACCTTTCCGTGTCCTCTCTCCATGGGTCCTTCATGTCAGCCACCCTCGGTGGCCCATGAACACGATTTTTCTAGAGCCCTCTAAGAAAACACCTGTGGTTTCTTCCATGCACTTAACACATGCTTCGTATCCTTTGGTACACTGACACGTGTTGTTCCCGTACGCGGGATAATCTTGCACCGTTGTGAACAACATGCCTTTTAGAGTGAAGAACTCTTCTTTGTCCGCATCCCAGACCTGAGCCCCTTCTTCCCATAGCGTAGCTAGTTCGTCCATCAGTAGTTGTTGATACACATTAAGATCCATTCCAGGTTGCTTTGGCCCTTGAATGAGAATAGATAGGTGCATGTACTTCCGCTTCATGCACAACCATGGAGGAAGGTTATAGATCCAAAGAACCACGGGCCATGTGCTGTGTCTGCTGCTCATGTTGCTGAATGGATTTATTCCATCCGTACTCATACCAAACCTGATATTCCTCGGATCACTACCAAAATCTGGGTATTCGGCGTCGATTGCCCTCCACTGACAAGCATTAGCTGGGTGTCTCAACACCCCGTCCTTTCTTCGCCCCTCTTCGTGCCAACGCATCAGCTTTGCCTCCTTCTTGTTACCGAATAAACGCTTCAAATGGGTGAAAGGATTGTAGGTGCCGACTAGAGGGGGGTGAATAGGAGGCTAATCAATTTTAAACAATTACTTCAGTTTAGCAAGTTTAAAGACTTAACTGGTTGAAGGGTTTTGCTAGCTATGTAACAGGTCAAGGTCAACTGCTCATGCAGTATTTGATATGTAAATTAACACACAGCTGTCACATAGGTGGCTAACACAGGTAAGCTAAAAACCCTAAACAGATGTATATGACAGATAGCTGTGTAACAGGTAACTGGCACAGATATGAGATAAGCAATAGAGCAACTGTGACATAGTTAGATTAACACAGGCAATGAGAGAGAAGTACAGCTAAGTTATATATGACAGTAGATCACACAAGCATGCAAATCAAATGAGCAAGTAAGTATAGAATGTAAGGTACTCAGGGAGACAAGGGTTTTTCACTGAAGTTCCCACTCTTTTCAGAGATGGTACGTCTCCGTTGGAGAGGCTACTCCGAAGAGATCACCAGCACTAAATCGTGCTTGTTCTCCGAGAACCTGATTTTTCAGGTCTCTTTCTCTTGCTTGTGGAAGTCTTTTCACCTTGCAGCAGGTGGACCTCAAATCACCTTCACAGACTATTGTACGAGCCCACACAAGCTTGGATGGTCACAGCAACTCCTATGCCTGTCTAGGAGTAGACACTCCAAGAAAGTATCTGCAACAACAACTCTTGGAGGAACCAGTGCTCTCTGCTCAAAGCTCTAACTCTCACAAGAACTAAGACTTATGAAGGTTTGCTTCTGTTCAGGAGAAAAGAGGTTTGCAACGGTCGAAATGGATTGCAGAGCTTTCGCAAAGGTTGAGGTCTAAGACCTCCCCTGGTCCTCTATATATAGAGTCCACAGGCACCTGACTGTTACACTCATACCACGTAGGATTAAGTGGCTCACCGGTGACAGGCATCGGTGACACAGCTAATCACAACGCACAGCGGTAATCGGCTCAGGCAGACCGACACCTGTGTCACTAGAGGCTGACACAGGTGAAACCCTAACTGACATAGCCTCACTACTCAGCCCGGTCCTGGCACATTACATGCCCTCAGCGCACACACTAACTCTGATGCCTACTCAGGAGAGAACCTCCAACAGTCTTCTGACTCGGCAGACAGACTATTGCAGTGCAGTTCCCTTAGCATTTACAAGCTCTCCCTGGCACAGAGTTGTACCTGAGTCATAGAGTGGTTGTTCACCTGTGACACAGCTGTGCCACACAGATAACTTTGGCTCTAGGGTTTTAGGAAGCTACCATAGCAGTGTGCTAGCACAATCCCAGTTTCACACTTGTGCAAAACTGTTATCCTGCTTACACTCATTGTAAACATTAGATTCCAGTTTAGGTTGCCATTAACCATCAAAACCATTCAGGGGCCTAGATGCTCTTTCAACGGGGGAGGACTGGAAGGTACCATACAACCTTTGCAGGGGCACCACTCGTCACTTCTTCCTCATCATCATCTTGGTTTTCTGCCCCGCTTATATCAATATGTGTTGCACACTGGACATTTGTGTAGCTCTTTATACTCTTTGCGATAAATAATGCAGTCATTCCGACAAGCATGGAGCCTCTCTACATCCAATCTAAGGGGGCAGACTACCTTCTTGGCTTCCTCGGTGCTCGTAGGCAACACGTTCTCCTTTAGAAAAACCATCGCAAGGTAAGCCAATGTCTCATCGAAGCTTGCGTCCGGACAGTTGTGGGCTGCCTTGATCCTTAGAAGTTCTAGCGTGACTGATAGACGCGTGTGCCACTACTACATAAAACGTCAACACTGACGGGCGGAAAACCTTTATCAGTGACGGGTACCCGTCCCGTCAGTAACTAATGGTCAGTGGTGACTCGTATTATCAGTGACGGGTAAATTACCCGTCACTGATAAAGGTCATCACTGACGGGTCAAACAATCCACTCGTCAGTGATGACATTTTTAGATGCGCGAAAAAAGTCATCACTGACGGGTAGAATATTTGACCCGTCAGTGATGACTCACATCACTGACGGGTGAAGTATTATACCCGTCAGTGATGACGTTTTCAGAGGCGCAAAAAAAACTGAAAACGTCATCACTGACGACTAGAATATTTGACCTGTCAGTGATGACTCACATCACTGACGGGTGAGGTATTATACCCGTCAGTGATGACGTTTTCGGAGGCGCAAAAAAAAAGCCCTACCCGGGCAGTGCCGGGTAGGGTTTCATTAAAATAGCTGTAACTTTTGCATACGGTGTCCGTTTTGGGTCCACGACAACTCAAAATGACCGTATCGACGAGGCGCATCTAAAAAATCTACACCTCTTTAGACTTGTACAATTTTTCACCTCCAAATTCGCCCTCTAAGACTGACTTTTGCCCCTCCGAACGAAACATCGCCTCTTCCGACCCTCCGTTGAACTTCTTCCCGAGCTCCAAATGCAGTAATTTTTGTGGATTCTGAACTGTGAGGGAGTATAGCTGCTAGAAAAAATACGAGAAAAAATTTTAAAAATAAAAAAATTTCACTCCAAATTCGGCCCCGAACGAATAATCCCCGCTACCGAACCCTCCGTTCCCTCCGTTGAACTTCTTCCTGAGCTCGAAATGCAGTAATTTTTGTGGATTTCGAACCGTGAGGGAGTAGAGCTGCTACAAAAAAATACGAGAAAAAATTTAAAAAATAAAAAATTTAGGCACTAGTAGAAGGATGAGAAGGAAGAGAAGGGTGGAAGGGTGGAAGGGAGTAGAGGAGGGTGCTCACCGTGACTCCATGGAATTGGAGAGGAGAAGGGGCCGGTAGTGGGCATGAGGATCTGACAGTGGGATGCTTGAGGAGGGTGCTTCTAGGAAGGAGAGGAGGAGAGGAGGAGGGTGGAAGGGAGATGGAGAGAAATATGGATCTGGATTTGAGTGGAGTTGAGTAGAGTGCGCTGCACTGAGGTGAATTATATACCCGGTGGGATTCTACAATTTCGGGTTTTGAAATTTTGGAGTTGGGCGGGATTCACATCGCTGACGGGTTAACTTTTTAACCCGTCAGTGATAAGTGAAAAATTTCGAGTTTTGAAATTTCTGAGTTGGCGGGATTCACATCACTGATATTCTTGACATCTCTAACGTGTCTAACTTCATGCCCGTCAGTGATGACTTTTCGTGAAATCTCGTGTTTCCGCTGAAGTCATTACTGACGGGCAGACTTTTTACCCGTCACTGATATTCTTGACATCTCTGACATGTCTAACTTCATGCCCGTCAGTGATGTGAATCCAAAGGGTTAGGGGAGCCGGGGGTTACCACTGACGGGCGCACCATAAATGTCCGTCAGTGGTTCTGGGCGCACCATAAAAATTTTGGGCACACCAGCCTATCCCGAGCACAGCGCCCAGGCCCACGAGCCCAGGCCGCGCAGGGGACCAGCCAGAGGCCTATCCCGAGAACAGCGCCCAGGCCCACGAGCCCAGACCGCGCAGGGGACCAGCGGCGGCTCGAAGTATCAGTAAAGGTTGTAAGGAATTCGGAAGTCCAACGCGCAGCTGCCCTTTTAAGCTAGTGCGCGCGCTGCTCGCTCGGCGAGGTGGGCCTAAAGATGTGCAGTATAAGTGGTGGTAGCGTTACCACTGACAGTCGTCCCTTCTAGGCCCGTCATTACTGAAGTCATTACTGACGGGCAGACTTTTTGCCTGTCACTGATATTCTTGACATCTCTGACGTGTCTAACTTCATGCCCGTCAGTGATGACTTTTCGTGAAATCTCGTGTTTCTGCTGAAGTCATTACTGACGGGCAGACTTTTTGCCCGTCAGTGATATTCTAGACATCTCTGACGGGTCTATCTTCATGCCCGTCAGTGATGACTTTTCGTGAAATCTCGTGTTTCTGCTGAAGTCATTACTGACGGGCAGACTTTTGTGCTCGTCAGTGATGATTTTTCTCCCCTGAAACGTAACATCTGATAGAGTCACCACTGACGTGTATCCGGCTGCCCGTCAGTGATAAGTGATAAGTCTGACGGGCTTTTTCCTGCCAGTCAGTGATAAGATATAGTGGATGGCCTTTTTTGTAATAGTGTGCTCAGGATCGCAACTGCGATATAGTGGTTTTGTCGAGTCTTCCATCAGTTTCGCAAACGTTGCAACCTCTCTTTCATCCTCGGGGTCTTCGACCACCTGGTCCGCCATGTGACTATCCCTCAACATTTCAACCAAATTGTTCCCCGCCTCTCCTGTCAAGTCATCCCTACATTCAGAAATATGGTCTTTTATCTTCTTCTGCATCTTCATGTATGTCCTCTTCTTCTAAACATTCAGAAGTAGCTAAAATTTTTGCCTCCTCACCGTGACTTGTCCAACGTGTATAACCTTTCATGAAACCTCGAGTCAACAAGTGTAGCTGCAACATGCCTCTCTCCCTGAACATTATCGTGTTCTTGCATACACAACACGGACAACACATCTTGTTCGCACCCTTTTTCTCCCTATCTTCCTAGGCCACATCTAGAAACTTAATCAAAGTATCGACAAAACCCTGTGTTGCCCTTTCGTCGTACATCCAACTTCGATCCATCGATCCCTACAACAACAAACTAATTGATTATAGTCCAAATTAACAAAATAAACATAAAATTAATTCTTTTCTTTCATGTATTACATCGTACCAAAGAGAGCTCGCTAGCACCGTCAAGGAGCGGACTCGAGAGCCTTCCAAATAGGGTAAGGAGAGAGAGGAGGGGAGGAGAAAAGAGAGGGGAAAATGGGTGGAGAGGAGGAGGGATGGTTAAAAGAGATCTAGATCTAGATTGTATATCTAGGAGGAGGAGGGAGGGAGGAGGGGGAGGAGAGGGAGAAGGAAGGAGAGGAGCAGCATGCATGTGGCGCAGTCGTGGGAGGCTCTTGTAGCTGGCCGTGTGAGGCGCGCGAGCTCACCGGCCAGTTGTGGGCTCCTCCACTGTTTTATATATGTGCAGAATTATCACTGACGGGCAAAAAATGGTGCCCGTCAGTGATAAGTCCAAGGCAGTCCTGGAGCAACATTCCACTGACGGGCACAATGGACCCGTCAGTGGAGATACAAACTTCACTAACGGGCACATGAGGTGCGCTCGTCAGTGAAGGTTGTCCGTCAGTAGAGAACCTCTCGTCCCATTTGTACTGACGGGTGGATATTGTGCCCATCAGTAGAAGTTGGCTGCCTCGCCTTATGCATCACTACTACTGACGGGCACGATCTCGTCCGTCAGTGTTGCCTCTAATCAGCGACGGGCCTCCTCGTGCCCGTCAGTGATGATCATGTAGCAGAAGTGTTTTCTGAGGTAGTGACATATTTAGGGGGAGTTTGTCATATATGTTAAAGTTGTGCTAACTTCATTGTATCCAATTTGTTTAGGGACCAAATTGTACTTAAATAAGTTTTAGGCACATCGGAGATCTATTAGAGGTTTGACTCATCAAGAAGGTGGGGACACCATGTGCTTAATGTAGCCAAATGAGGATGACCAAGGATCTACTACATCACTTCAATACTTCTTCGGTAACTTATATTTCATTTAATGCATGTAGTGAAAAGGGTTAGACTTTACGTAGATCGCATCATAGCATGAAAAATCGTTGCAAAATGTGTTTCTTGTAATACAAAAACTCCCTATTGCAAATATGAGCAACTTAAGAAATAGCACATAATGTGGGATCTCTATAGTCATGATAATGATTCATTAATCCCAAATATGTGAAATATGAACATTGCATAACAAATGCCTAAGTTACTCTCACTTGCAATATTGATGCAAAGTGAAAAAAATGAATATATTTTCTATTGTATCTAAGTCCTTATTCAAAGCATCTCAACTATTGCTATAATTTTCCTTTTCTTGCTAGTTGGGATGTCTAGAATTATATTCTGAATTATCTTCATACTCCTAATGCTTTCCTCCTTATGGCTCATTTGGAATTTATAAGCTAATGAGAAGTTGGCATCTTGTAATAAGTTAAAATGTTATAATGTCAACATTTTTGCTAAATTTAAATTGAGCTTGATCTATCTTTCCTAAATCCAACTATTTCTTGTGCTCTCCTATGTGTACACCTTTCTATATGGATGGATTTCACTCCGTTTATATGCTATGTAGAAATCTATACACATGTGAAATTTCTCATCCCTCCTTGGTCATTTAATCTTTCTCTCTTCCTTGCTCTCTTGATTATCATGTCTTTGGCACTTTTGTGGTACTTGACGACAAAGGGGGAGAGAGATTCGACAAAGATATTGGGCAAAAGAGGTGTGTTTGAGGGAGAACCTTGTGGAAAAGAAGGAGAAGCTATGGATGTGTTCCGTGGGGAGTAAAAATGAGATAGTAAGAGTAGCTTGTTCCTTAGTGGAACTATTAGCTTATGGGGGAGTAGTGAATTAGGGTTATGAGTGCCTATATTCTATATTGCACATTCTGAGTTGCACTCATGTATGTTGGATGTATTTTGGATACATGTTTGAGTTGGTGAGCTTATTGTAGATATTTATTGGTACTTGTCCAAAATATTTCTTATGGATCATGCGAATGCATATTTTACATCTTTAAAGGTTAATTGTGATATCATATAATCTTGATGCATTTCATGGATCCAAAATATAGTGTGACCTCCTCAAATTGTTCGTAATTAAATATATGCATTTGACTTCACTCAATTATGAGAAATGCATAGATGAAGGGGGAGCTCATACTATATGCCATGTTACACTTGTAGTGATCTTAAATCAAGTAAAATTACCTCATTCACATGGATCATTGCTAGTGGAACACATCCCGAGTATATGCCGCACTTGTTTGTCATATATTTAAAAAATCATTATAAATATCTTTGTCAGTGGGTTTGTCATCAATCACCAAAAAGGGGGAGATTAAAAGTCCACCTAGCCCTTGTGTGGTTTAGGATGGATTGAGAGTTAATCTAACCTAAGTGTGGTTTTGGTGATTAATGACAAACGGATTTTGTGGACTAACCATTCTCCTTGAGATTTGGAACATGTATGGGTTAGGTACCACTTTGTAGGGTTACATCAAAAGGATGAACCTACAAGCCCGTGAAGCCCAAGATCAATGATACATGTGATGATTAGGAGATGGATTCATGTGTTGAAGTCCATCAAATCATGTGAAGCATCAAGTGACCAAGAAGTAAACTTCAAGGATCAAGATATGGGTTCAAGGAGTGAACCACATTGGATCAAGATGAAGTTATAGTGTAAGAGTGAAGTTGACAAAGATAGTCAAGAGTGGGCTCATGTGTTGAGCCATGGTGATCAAGACATGAAGCTAGGAGTTCAAGAGAAGAATACTAGTGGTGGCTTCATGTGATCAAGTGAAGGTCAGCAATTGTGTACTGCACTATATGAACTAATCCCATGTGCTATGTGCTATGTGTATGTTGAGGGTTAGGTACCATTCATGGGCAAGCATCGAGAGGCTGATCGTATGTGCCCATGAGAGAATGACATCATAAGTCGATGGTCAACACAGCAAGCTCAAGATTGGCATCATGCGAAGACATATGCTTGAGACTTGCGGGTCCATCAAGTGAAGATGATTTCGAGAGAAAACTTCCCCACAAGGATTACGAGGGAGCTATATGAAGAAGACTTCATAAGGTGATGATGATCAAGACGATTCCGCTTGGAGGAAGGAAGATGGACATCATCGAGCTCAAGTGGAATACGCAAGGCAAAGGTATGTCTAGACTAGGTTTTTCTAGTTTGACCGGTCTCAAGGAGTTTGGAGAGAGACCGGATTATAGGTTAGATAACCGTACTATAAAGAGGGGCTATCGGATGATTAGCTTGTTCACGTCGTGTGTCAAGTGCTCAAGTTTTTGCATATGTTGCATATCGTCGTGTTTCCTTTGTGGTGGAGGTGCTAGAACTCGTGTTCTAGTGTGTCCAGAGGTTCCGAGGTGCGAGTGCTCGGAGGCTTCGGGCGCAGTTCAGTGTTGCGTGTGTTGTTCCTAGACTTGGTGTCTAGGTGTGTGCGATCTAACCGACCTAAGTGGTTTGGTTGATCGGCTAGGTTCGTGGACTCCGGGAGGTTCATTTCCGGAGTATATGACCTAAGGCAAGGCCCCAAGGTGTTCCGGGTTGAACCAAGGTGTTCCGGGTTTGTTCGGAAGTGATCCGGACTCATCGAGTGCTCCGTAGGAGTCACTGTCCTGGAAAATCCTAATCCTCCGGGCTAGGGTCCGGGCCAGGATCCAAGTTGAATCCGGAGGGTCCGGGCCAGGGTCCAGATGAGGGTCCGGGTTATACGGAAGGTTTCCGGAGTGTCACCCGGAGGGTTCGAGTGAGGGTCCAGATCTGTACTGGACAACCCAGACCTCAACCCGGAGGGTCCGGGTCAAGGGTCCGGATTTTCCAACTGTCACTTTTCTGACCGTTGGTGTGTACCCGGAGGGTCCGGGTCAAATCCGGACAGTCCAGATTTGCCCAGATTCCTCTCCAACGGCTAGTTTTTAAGGTTGGCTATATATAGTTTCCACCTTGGGTTGGCTTGGTAGAGGAGTTGCTGCATCCATACTTCATTTGTGAGCATCCCTAGTGCTCTCCTTCCTCTACAAAACCTCAAGTGCATGTGTTGCCATTTGTGAGGAGTGAGGGAAATCTTTGTGCATAAGTTGCACAAGGTGTGTGCATAAGTTGCATTGTTGAGCACTCGGCATCGATTGTGTTCGAGCGAGAGTCCGAGAGTCTATTACTCTTGGAGGCCACCGACTCCTAGATGGCTTGGTGGTTATGGCTCGGTGATCTCCTCAAGAAGCTTGTGAGGAGGCCCGGGAGATTGTGAAGTGGTTGTGGAGCTTGCCATCTCCGGGAGTGGAGGAAAGAGCTAACCATAGTGATCGGGGAGACTCCGGAGAGTCCTCGAGAGGAAGTGGCTTGAGAGAGAGCCCACCTTTGATCAAGCATGGTCGGGTCCTCAAACGGAGACGTAGGACATCGGTGGATATCCAAACTCCGGGTTATACATCGTTTGTCTCTTATCTCCTTTACTTATTGCATTTCATACTTGTAATACATTACTTGTATATCTCCTATAGAAGTTGAATTGCTTGCTTGTCACCCTAGGATTGCAAACCTTGATATATTAACATAGGGTGGTTATGCTCATATGAAAAACTAGCATATTAGGGTTTGAGCTTGTGAAAATTCAATTAGTATACTTCCGCATTAGGATTAAACTAAATTTGTAAGTGAATTTAAAAAGCCTATTCACCCCCCCTCTAGACGACATCTTAGTCATTAAGGTCCTTTCACATTTGCAGTGTTTTCAGATGTACATATTTTTAGTGCAACAAGTATATATGTTCTTGTTTAACCCCTAACCTATAGTTTAGTTACAGTTGCACTGCATTTATACTTCAGAATGTCTGCATGAGCAAAAGGGCAACTTGGCCTATTTATAAACATAGACAAATTAAGGTGCATTTTGCACCATAAAGTGGTATACATCGGCATGGTTTTATCAGACTTATTCAGAGGGTACCTGATGTCTGCTGGTAGCATGGTTTTATCAGACTTCGGTTTAAACCGAATACCGGTTAAGATCTTGTGATAAACTGTTTGTTGCTGTCTCATATATATTTTGGTTTAAACCGAATCCTTCAAAAACTGAAAAAAACCAAAACCGATTGGAAGATGTTACATGGTTGCTCATCTATGTTTCAGTTTAAACCCAAAACCAAAATTGAATTCCTCAATAACCGAATTTTTGGTTTACAAAATTTCATATCATACTTCAATTAGCATTTTTGGAAAATAGAAATCTTCAAAAACCGAAAAACCAAACTGAATTTTTGGTAAAGCTGAATGCCTAGGCTGAAATGTAGTAATACTCACAATATCTAGGACTTTGAAAAATAGGAGATTGAGATTGGTTTGGGTCTTTTGCCTCATGTTAAACCGTGGGCAGCTCTGTTATTTATAATCAACAAGTTTCAAATGCAAAACGATCACAACAAGAACCAGATAAACCACAACTGAATCTGGTTTAAACCTGAACCAAACTCTATCTACAGTTTATCTCTATACCACATGTGATCGATTATCTTAACACGCCCCCTCGATCTCAACCAGTCTCTATCAGATTGAGATCATTGTAGAATCTTTGAAACAAATGTCGAGGAAGCGGCTTTGTGAAAATATTTGCAACTTGATCTTCTGAAGAAATGAACTGAACCTCGAGCTGCCGTTGCGTGACCCGTTCTCGCAAAAAGTGAAAATCTATTTCAGTGTGTTTATGCGAGCATGAAATACCGGGTTTGCTGTGAGGTACATTGCACCTATATTGTCACACCAAAGCATCGGTGTCCACTGTAATGGAACCTTCAGTTCACACAGCAGTGATTCCAGCCACACAAGCTCTGCCGTAGCATTTGCTACAGCTTTGTATCCTGCCTCCATGCTCGACTGCGACACGGTTGGTTGCTTCTGAGAGCTCCATGACACCAAATTCGGTCCACATAATACAGCGAAGCCTCCCATTGAACGCCGATCATCAGGACACCCCGCCCAATCAGCATTAGAAAAGGCACTAAGATCATGGGAGGAAGAATGCCGTATCTTCAGTCCAACATAGCATGTACCTTTCAAATAACGAAGTATATGTTTGACTGCCGCCCAATGCACATCAGTTGGGCAGTGTAGAAATTGGCACACCTTGTTTACTGAAAAGGAAATATCTGAGCGAGTGAGAGTTAAATACTAGAGCGCCCCGACTGTGCTTCTATACAAGAATGCATCACGATCACTTAGGACCTTGCCATCGTCCTTTGACAATATCTCAGTGTTTGACATCGGCGTGTCTAATGGCTTGCTCAGCTGCATGTTGGTTCAATACAGCATGTCGTGAACATATTTCCCTTGTGTGAGCACTAATCCATCACGATGATGAGAAGCTTCAATTCCCAGGAAATAATGTAGCGACCCAAGATCTTTGACAGCAAACTCACAAGACAACTGACGAAATAGCTGATCCACAGCCTTGACATTAGAGCTTGCAATAATTATATCATCAACGTATACCAACATATAAATAGATATTGTGGGCAAATGCGGGATGAAGAATGAGGAATCAGATTTTGAAACCATAAATCCGAGTGACAGAAGCTTCATACTTAGCTTAGCATTCCATGCTCGTGGAGCTGCTTAAGACCATACAAAGCTTTATCAAGTTTGCATATATAATCTAGATGCTGAGAGCTCTCATAACCTGGCGGTTGTTTCATGAAAACATCTTCGGAAAGATCTCCATGGAGAAAAGAATCTTGGATGTCAATCAGCCATAGATGCCATCCACGAGACACTGCCAATGACAATACCAGGCGCACGGTCATAGGCTTCACCACAGGGCTAAAAGTGTCTCCATAATCAATGCCCTCCCACTGTGTGAAGCCCTTTGCAACAAGTCGAGCCTTGTACCGATCTAGTGTACCATCTGCTTTATGCTTGACCTTGAAGATCCATCGACAACCAACCACATTATGATGTGCTTGGCGAGGAATGAGTCGCCATGTCTTATTTCGCATCAAGGCCTCATATTTAGTGTCCATAGCGCGCAGCTCGCCAGTCAGGAAACTTGGCAGCCTCCACATGCGAGATAGGCTCTGCAGGACAAAAACTAGTAGTCGCCAGAAATGTGTGCTTGTTCAGTGGGTACCGCATCGTACCGTTAGTGAATTCCTTGGGTTTATGATGCCGTGACTCAGCCTTGTGCGGATCCGAGGAGCTGGTGAAGGCGATGTAGCTGGTGGTGATGTGTCAGGCGCAGCGAGAGACTCGTCAGACTCAACTGGAGACTGAGCAGCAGGCAAAGTCTATTTGGACCACATCCTGATGTACATCACCCGCATGATCTGCAAAGTTAGGAAACTCGACAGCAGCATTGTCAGTTGGTAACAAAATAGTATTGCTTCCCAATGCATGATCGCTATCTATTCCTGGTTCGAACAAGGAAGGTGCAAGTGGCGGAGTGATGGCGATTATTAGAGGAAAATGGGACATAGGAGGAGGTTCGGATGTAGAGACTTGTGGTACAGTGGCGAAGGGGAACAATTTTTCATCAAAGACTACATCTCGTGAGATATACATGCGCCCAGTAGACATGTTGAAACATCTATACCCTTCGTACTTGCCACTGTAACCAAGAAAAACATACTGATTAGATCAGAACTCAATTTTCCATGCATTATATGGGCGCAAATTAGGCCAACACGCACAACCAAATATTTTAAGCAAGGAGTAGTCCACCGATTTCTTTAGAAGTCAAACAATGGGTGTTTGATCATGGATCACTTTACTTGGCATTCTGTTGACGAGATAACATGCGATAAAAAAGCCTCGTCCCAAAACCGAAGGGGAACCGAAGATTGAGCTAGGAGAGCAAGCCCTGTCTCTACTAGATGGCGATTTTTCCTTTCGGCAACACCGTTTTGCTGGCTAGTGTGAGGACATGAAATCCTATGTAAAATGCCGATGGAATCAAAGTGAGGACAAAGTTTGATATATTCTCCACCACCATCTGTTTGCACAAATCTGATTTTGGTATTCAATAAGTTTTCAGCAAGCTATTGAAACTGAAGAAAGGCATGTTCCACATCCAATTTATGTTTAAGAAGATAAAGCCATGTAAAGCGACTGAAATCATCAATAAAAAGAACATAGTATTTAAGATGATATGGCAGGACCCCAAACATCTAAGTGAATTAATTCTAAAGGAACTCTAGATACTCGAGAAGACTATTTACATGGTAACCTATGAGCTTTTGCTTTTTGAAATGCCTCACACACATGTGTTTCTTTATTCAAAGGGAACAATTTAAGAGATGCTAAGATAGACTACACAACGGATGATGACGGGTGACCGAGTCTACGATGCCATAGATCTTGGTCGACTCTGGTGGCTGAAAGAAAATTTCTCGATAGGGATGTCGACGCCGAGCTTGCAAGGGGGTAAAGGCCTCCCTTACACGGTCCTTGATGCAGGATTTGCTTTGTGATTTCATCCTTGACAAAGTAAGAATTAGGGTGAAACTCAATAAAAGCATTGTTGTCAATGGCTAGTTTACGAACAGAAATGAGATGCTTGTGAATATTAATAGCATTTCAAAGGATGAGATGAACCAAGAAGAGATGTATAACCAATGCATGAGATAGACAAACCTGCTCCGTTGGCGACGTGGACTTGCTCGGTGCCGTTGTAGCGATCTCTAATTGTCAGTTTGTCAAGATTAGACGTGATATGATTCGTCGCCCCCGAGTCCATGTACCTGTTGGTGTCAACTTGGTACACATGTGTGTTGTTGACTTCCAGTGGGTAGTCGTCGGAGTAGCAATTCCAGCAGTTCAGCACGTCACGCCCTCGCTTCGAGCAGATCTAGAACGTGGGGAGCGGTGACCGGCCCTGTCCGAGATTGTTGTTGGTACGGTACTGCTGCTGGGCATTACCGCCGCCACGTCCCTGGTTCGGTCCGCGAATGCCTCCTCCATGTCCATGACCACGGCCACCGCTTTTGCCACATCCGCGGCCACCACCGTGGTAGGTGCCGCCTCCGCGTGACGCTTGGTTCACAAATGACGAGAATTGTTGCTCCATGCCCGTTGAGGCGTTTTGCTCAAGCAACGCCTCATAACTCACGAGATATCCATAGAGATCTCCGAGTGAGATTGGATCTTGTCGGACGGTCATGGATGCCACGAGTGCTTCATAGTGTGGCCCTAGGCCGGCGAGGACATAGGAGACAACATCCTCCTCGCTGAGCGGATTCCTTGTAGCCGAGAGGGTATCTGCCAAGTTCTTGATCTTGTGGAAGTAATCAACGACCGGCATATCGTTGCGCTTGAAGTTGGCGAGCTACACACACTTGGACAGTCTTGGCGCACGAGCGAGACGTGAACATACGTTCGAGTTCACTTCAAATTTCCGCCACTATGCAATGGAACAGGACGTGCCCAAGGACGTCCTCCGAGAGCGACGACAGTAGGCCGCTCACAACGACCTGGTCTTGTTGTTGCCAGGCCGCGAATGCAGGGTTGGGGACTTGTGCCACAGCTCCTGCGGTGTCGGTGGTGACGGTGACAACCCACGGCGGGGGTGCCTTCGATCCGTCAACGTACCCCATGAGGTTGTAGCTCATGAGGCAAGGCAGCATCTGAGCTTTCCATAGAAGGTAGTTCTCTCGCTTGAGTTTGATCGTGACGAGTTGGGCAAAAGGTGAAGTGGATAGTTGCGGTAGGATCCCGGCAGAGGTGGATATAGCGCCGGTAGCTGTGGTTCTGAGCAAGAGGGAGGTGCTTGGCTCTGATACCATGAAAAACAGGAGATTGAGATTGGTTGGGTCTTTTGCCTCACGTTAAACCATGGGTAGCTCTGTTATTTATAATCAACAAGTTACAGATGCAAAACCACCACCATAAGAACCGGATACAACCACAACTGAATCTGGTTTAAACCTGAACCAAACTCTATCTACAGTTTATCTCTAAACCACACGTGATCGATTATCTTAACAGACTCTAAATTCTTTCGTAACAATGATATTATTTTCATTACCTGCTGATTAACCAATTAACCATGTCTAGAAGTTCGTAATTTGATAATGTAATAAGGGCTTGCTTGGACAGCTAGGGATTAGACCAAACAACCATCGATAATCAGGGATTTTAGCTCAATTTCTCTGTCAATCCAAAGGGATTTGGCCTAATCCCCTCATATCCAAACGAGCCTTAAGTGATTTAAGGGAATTATGTTGGGAGATCTGATGCACCCAGTGGACAAAGAGCTACATTTATGATGTCTTTCTTGGCATAAGTCGTCAAAACATGAGGGTTTTTTCCTCTTTTGAGAGAAGTCAGAACATGAGATAGGTAAAGGATTTTTATCAAAGACCATTTCTAACAGCGGCGGGCCTCAGATTTGGGTGTCCAAAGTTGCAAAAGTATTGTTTATGGTAAAACGTTAAACTCACCGAGAGCGCAAGCTGGAGTATAAAATCTTCGTACTCGAGACAAAATATAAAGTAATCACTAAAACTTACAATTTAACACTACGATTCTTCGTGTCTTGAAAGCGAGATATGATGTCATCGTCCTTAATTTGTACGAGTAATTCTCGCTCAACAAAAGTAACGAAGAAATCATTCAATTATTAATCCCCTATTCTATTTTATGACCTTATTTGTCACATATTTATTGATTCTTTTTTGTCTCAACACCAACATGTGTATAGAGAGAATTAACACCAATTTAAAAAGCTTCGTTGTCTCACGCCGTTCAAGCCACGTAGCGCATGCCGCTTAGCGCATTTTTTTAGAGATGTCGAAACGATATGATAGAAAAAGAAAGAACATAAAGAAACAAAAAATTATAAGCGTGCCAGACATGTGGACACAATAAACACACCGATGCAGCCACGTGTCCCACCGTGCGATGGCGAGCCGCCACTAGCAAGGAGAAGAAGCGACAGGATTTGAGGCCTCCATCCAATCCACAGCTTTGGGATCTGGAGGTTCAAGAAGCCATTGTTAGCAGTGATGTTGTGTACGAGCGTTCAGATTCGATTTCTTGCGTTGGCCTCACCTCGTGAAGGTGATGGTGCACCTGCAAACCTAATGTGTCTTTGTGAAGCTGTCTTCTTGCCATCGCGCGACCTGTACGGCTTCCTTGGTTCATCCCAACCTCCGCATCAAAAGCCCACTATGTGGTCTTGGGCTTGGCGGCCGGAGGCCGTGTTCGATGGCGCTGCTCTGGTTTCGTGGTGGCGCCCTCAGCCCGTTCCAAGGGCAAATCGTCGTAGTCCGCCCCTGATTTCTAATCCTTGACAGAAGAACGTGTCTTTGCCTCACTAGTAGTTTTTAGATGTTTTGCCTAAGGTGTTATGGGAAAATAAATATTTTTCTATTACCAATGAAACCATGGGTTCAACAGATAGATCAAACAAATGACACTATGATCTCAAAAGAAATGATGCTGTGAACTATTATCTTCTTATTAGCAAAAAAAAGGCCCATTCATTGTGCATCCATATCTTAAGGGAGCAGCTCAAATAAGGGAGAAGTAAATCAAGTTAGCGGTGTCGTAATTGATCATGGGTCTTAAATTAAATACCTTCATGAAGTAGTGAAGAATTATGGTAGCTTGTTAGACTGCCAAGCTGCAATTTTGAGCAAGATATAACAAGGAATTAAATACTGTATAAAGCCCTTTCTATTCACATAGAAATAATTTGTTTAGACAAAATTAGCTACATTCTCAAAAAAAAATTGGCTACAAGACAACCCGTGGCATTTGCCCTGTCACACTCTAAATTTGTAGCTTTGCTTAGACACACTATAAAATTGTGACAATTTACCAGAACTCACTGTACCAAATATTATAATTTTATCCGGCTTAGGAGGGGAGAGGGAGAGAGAGAGAGCGTGAAAGATTTGTTTTGCCCTTGTGTGTACTTGTAAACCTGATGCATGCTACGGCATAAAGTTGTGTTATGCCTTGTTTGTTCTATAAACATATCTTCTGTGTATTGTCAAAAATCTGGGGATATCTAGTGCTATGCTGTCCCAAATCTTTTTCTTTTGTTTTTTATGCCTTTTTCTAAGGCTGTGGAAGAATATTTGCATGAGACGATTTTTTACATATGAAGCAGCTGAACCGTCCTTTTACAATTGTAACATCCTGTGAACACCCAATACACACTAGGGAAAATTTGATCTTTCACTCTCTTTCTCCCTCCACCTAAGTCAGATAATATTTTAATAATAGGCACGCAATTGCATCAAATGTAGAGGTGATTTAGCAAAGCCACGATATAGAGCGTGACAGAGCAAGTGCCACAAATTTAGAGTGTCCTGTAGCTAATTTTGCCTCTCATTTATTATGTACGATTGTGACATAATTGTTCCAAATTATACGTGCCTGAATAGCATATTTTGAGATACCATGGGATTATAGGCAATTAAAATCAGTCACAACTATTAATAGAAAGGTGCAAACCAAATACTCTGAACTGCTTGGTAGTAGCAAGATTTCAACAGCCCATCATAATCTGGGCCTCAATATGATTTATGATATATTTGTGCTTCCACCATATCCTGTCATGTGAGACGAGAGTGTTCAAGACAAGATTAATAGGAACAGTTTGTCTCATTATTTACACCAGATATTGCAATATCAGCTTATTTTGTCTCATTATTGAAGTATAGGGTGGTCAGGAGGACATTTTTAACTCATTATTTGATCCAAAGATACATGCTAGAACGCTGTACGAATGTAATAAAGCCCACCTTGAATATGTGAAGAAACACGAGGAAATGTGAGGTAAGGAACTACTCCCTCCGTCTTATAATATAAGGTGTATTTTGATTATTTAAGAAAAAACTTTAATCAACAATTACTCTATTAGTATATGGTTTATGTGACATAAATTTGATATTATTAGATTCGTATTCAAACGTATTTACTATGACTTTGTATCACATAGATAATATACTAATAGAGTAATTCATGGTTAAAATCTTATCTTAACTAACTAAAATACATCTTACATTATGAGATAGAGGAGGTATAACCTAATGTTATATGACTTTAACTCAGATGGTCCAAATATTATGCATCTTCCTCTCCTTTTTTGAAGGTCGTGTGCTGAGTGGATGGAAAGGGCAAGCAAGTACGCTAGTCGGGCTTGCAAATTGCTTGTTTCTGCTTGCATTGGGATTATTGCTCTGAAATGGTACCATCCAAGTGATAAATGGTCATTCGCTGCCCCGATTATTTGTGGCATGTGTTATGTATAAGCCCTGTATTTATGGCTTGTCTGGTGTATGAGCACTGTTTATGGCAGTTTCCATGTGAGAGTCTACGTACGTGCAGGTACTTGTGGGCTTGTGGCTAAGGTTGGAAACAAGCCGAGCCGAGACGGCTCGTGTCTCAGCTCGGCAGGCTCACAAAAATGTGAGCCGAGCCTGGCTCGGCTCGGCCTCACCAACGAGCTAGCGAGGTGGCGCCTGGCCCACAACTCAAGCCTGTAACCACCCGAGCCGCAACAAACGCTCTCTCTCTGCCTCCTGCCGCTGTGTTCTCTCTCCCGCCGCCGACGCGATTAGAGCTCCTCCGCGCGCCGTCGCTCCCTGGCGCGCCGCCGCTCTGCCCCGAAGCTCGCCCGTGCGCCGCCGATCCCAGCCTGCCTTACACCGTGGGCCTTTTGCGCTCTTGGACAGAATCAATCGTCTACTCAATACCAAGAAAACGAACATGGGGAAAACTAGTCGACACTATCTTTTCCCCTTTTCCCCTCGCTATAGTGCTCTCGGGCGTACCAAAGGCGATTCTGAGGGTTCCCCTCCCGTCGGCGCCCCCGCCGGTCCGTCCCGCCACCGATGGCCCTTCTGGCCCTCGGCGGTGCGGCGGATGGTGGCTTCGCGTCGGCGGGCGGGGTTGGTGTCCCTTTTCCTTAGGGTTTTGGTCCCGTGCGGTGGCGGCGAGGTGGGGCCGTCGTCTCCGGGATGGGCTTTTGTTCCCCCGCTCTGTCCCCGCTCCGGCGTTGCTCTCTTCGGCTTCGTCGGGTAGGGTGTGGGGATTGCCGTCTGCTGATCCTCCCTTGGAGTTTTCGGCGGTTTTGTTGGTCTTCTTCTTGGTTTCGTCGCTGTTGTTTGGGGTGTGTTCTCTGCCGCTTGCTTTTCTGCAGGGTCTTCGTGTTTCGCTCGCCAGCAGCATTAGGTGGTTTTCTCCCCCGTTTGGCGAGCCACCATGGCCGATGCTCCTTCACCGATCTTCAAGCTCCGCCTCTAGCGGTGGTCTACAATCGCGGCCTTTCAACGGACCGAGGTCCTATCAAAGCTGGAGGAGGGCGCGACCGGAGTCCGGCTGGAGAAGCAGCTCGGCGAAGCCTCCAATGGCGGCCGATGAAGCGATGGGGAAGACGGCCCTAGGGGCCTTTTTGTTATTTCCTGTTTCCTTAGGGGCTTATGTACATGTTTTCCTTAATCAATATCAGATATGAAATGCCCTCCTGGGGTGTTTCTTTCAAAAGAAAACGAACATGGGGAAAGACGGACGAGAAGGCGCAGGGGATTCGGAACCCAAATCCAAAAGCGAGAGAGGGATCCTTCGAGAGGTTCCTCCTCCTCACCGCGCCGGTCTCCATGGCCGCTCCTTCTCCCTCGCCGGTAGAAGCAGCACCGCCGCTGGACTCCACCGCGGACGACGAGGAGTGGGGTAAATAACTACCCATCCGCTTCTGCACCCTCGTTTCTTACTGCGCTTCTAGCTACCTCGGTGAATGGTACTCTTGTTCGTTTGCCGTAGTTGAGCTTATGTGTGACAAATGGATGCGTATATTATGTTCAATCTATTCCATGTTACAATATGGATGAAATCTACAGCTTGGTTTCTTAAAACCGACAGCTTTCCTTGCAGTCTACAACCCTAAACAGTAACCACAATATGGTCAATTGCAATATGCTTTTCTACCTCAAAATTTTACAGAGAGTTTTGTACTCACTCTTTTAATGCCTAACTAGCAATGGTTTTCATGTTAATTAAAAACAGCTAGGGTATTTGCTTTTCTGTCTGGTGCTCCTGATTATGGAGATGGTCGACTAGACACTAGGAGATATCGGTGAGCAATATGCTAGCAAAGGGGAAGATGCTGACCTTGCGTTGCTCCCTGAACAGATACCTTTCTATAGAGATCTAGTAAGCTTCTAACTTTGTAGAAAAGAGTTACATTTTGCTTAAATATGTCTGTTGTATATAGACCTTACTGAAAATTTGAAACAGGCAGCTGTTGCTGTTCAAGCAGGAGTATGTGTAGACATATTTGCTGTAACTGATGAACACACCGATTTGGCTTCGCTGAAGTTTTTAAGTATTGAAAGTGGTGCCTCGTTATTTCTGTATGCAAATACTGATGATTCAACACTTCCCCAGGACATGTGAGCTTGATCTTATTACTGTTATCTGTATTTCTTCAAATTCCAAGCGCCAAGTTTCCTGATAAATGTGAATGGTATTTTCCTCCATGCCTTGCCTTTTCCTCTTAACAGATATGGCTTGTTGAGTCGACCGTATGCATTTGGTTGTGTTCTAAGGCTGAGAACATCTCCAGATTTTGAACCTGGCCACTCTGTAAGCGATCAAGCTATTTGTGTTCACATTAACTATACTTTACTGTCTAGCAAATTTCTAATGCATACGTCCTTTTGCAGTATGGCCATTTCTTCCCTGGTTTAATGGTATAGATCAACGGTAGTAGGTTGGGATATAGGTGGGCTGATTGGAAAATTTTGTGAAAATTGGGAATTTACAGTGTTTTTGTTTAGTATCTATTGATGAAAAGAGTTGAGCACATATATACAAATTTATATGCAACAAGCCCAAACAAGCCTACGAGCGGCTCGCGAGCTTTTTGGCTCGGCTCACCGAGCTTTACGAGCCGAGGAGGAGGTTTGGGCTCGGCTCGTTGCGTCTCCGAGCCTCGCCGAGTCTGAACCGAGCCTCGCCGAGCCCGAGCCGAGCTGTGGGCCTCAAGTTTTCTGTCCAGCCTTACTTGTGGCAGTTGTAGGTTTGATTAAAACGAACTCTGGTTCTGGTTTCAGTAATGCCCTTCCCATTTTGATAGCGTAGATCATGTGTGAGTCCCCTTGAACTTTGTGATCAAATGATGTTGTACGGTGTGATTTAGTATTCCTTAGTTATAGTGCTTGATTTTTATATTGTCTTGGACATGACAGCAATCTTGTCGATTTGGTTTAGAGAAGGAGATTTAGTGTTATCCGTACGACGGCATGAGTGGCTGAGTGCAAGAGTGCTGTATCCGTGATGCAAGCAAAAAGAAAAAATTAAAACTGATGAGAAGTGAGAAGGTCTTATAAACAATGTAGAGCTCCTCTAAAAAAGACAACTAGAGCTTGAATCATCTATAGTCAGATCAACCTGAGATTTGAATGGCAGCAATATCTTAGAAATCCGCTCAGAACTATTTTTTGTTGTAAATTTCGATCGATAAATAGATTTATACTCAGTATGTTATTGTGGCTTAACATGAGGGGAAAGGTTTGATGAGTAGAAAGATGGTGACTTTATCTATATCTGTTCTAATTGTCAAGGACCAAGGGGTGTTCCGGGTTCCGGCTACTTTGGACTCCGAAACAGCAAGATAACACCCCCGTTCGAGAGTTGACGAGGCGATTCTATTTGAATCGAAAGGGAGGAGACTCGCCCGTAGGAGCGGAGCTTCCTCAGCGCCAAGGTGATTAAATTCCAAAATAGCTATATCAAAATATCTAATCTATGTAATTTTTCTTCCAAGCTCCGCCACTGCTCGGCAGAGAAGCAGAGTTGGACCTGAAAGAGAAATTCCTTTCGGAAGGATTGTGACTTTACTGAGGAGCTTGAGCAGCTTTTATAGGCCGGATGCGACGAGAGATGGCCAGACGAGGGGATCCATATCCTATTTTTGCAGATAATATGTTAGTCTTTGATATATTGTAGATGAAGTACCTTTTTATCTATAACACATCACACAGAATAGCACGACGAAAACATTACAGCAGACTATTTATTACAATATTTAATTTACAAACTTAAATAATAAGGTACAATTATACAAACTTATTCCTAAAGTACGAGGAAATTTAAAACTGTTCCAGTCAACTACAGCAAAAGACATATCTACAACTCTTGCCTCCCACTTCCTATACTTCTACTCTATGCTTCGGGGTTTCCTTCATGGTAGTCAAAGTAGTAGTCGACTCCTTCTTCCTCCTTCATCGTTGTCGACTCCTCTGAGACTCTGTCTTCGACCTCGACGTAGACTACATCTTGATCCGTCGTCAGCTCACGGTCTATCAAAGGAATTAGAATAGTGGGATGAGTACAAAAGGTACTCGATAAGTTCAGGAATAACAAAGAGGTGTTTGATACACTATCTACTGAGAACAGCACTGCTCTCCAAAAGCAATACATTTTGTAAGGTAAGAAAGTCAAGTTTACTTTAAGAGACTACGATCTCATGTGTCACAGGCTGTTAGGATCACCAGGGGATCCCTTTCCTACCGGTTCGTAATTCCAACCAGGAACATAGAGTGACTAAGCCACACTTTTCTTACACTCTGTAAAGGTGTGCGACTGTACCCACAAATGATCATAAGCATGTATCCGAGGTGATCAGCCTCAAATCACATACCCATGATCACAAAGTCGTTTCACCCCCTGCTCAGTCATACCCCCTCGTAGTCTGCACAACAGGCAAGGACTACCAGTCTCACGTTGATACTACAGATCCAACGTATTGTGGTTAGCACACATGGCTAACACTGCATTCCCAATAGTTGATACTATAGATCCCACTATGGAGGTCTTCTTTTACTAGGGGAGTATGACATATGGCAAAGGTACTTTAGCTCAGCCTTGCCAATACAAGGTATATGGTATGCGCGATTGTTATGACTCTTGAACACAATCGATCATTGGTTATTTTAATCTTATATGGACAAACCCGTATAAATGAAACCCGCTTTCTAGTGTGCCCTCAGCATCTTTCCAGAGTTTCACCACCCACCATGATCACGCCTAAAAACTGGTGATCAACAATTCCACAATTGGTTCATTTTAGAAAATGTGTTTTCATTTTGTGCATGTTATAGACAAGAATGAAATTTTGTAAAACATTATCAACAGATATGAACAAGAAACTGGACTTGCCTGGTAATGGATTTGATATGGAGTTTGATGGGTTGATTTGCTGAACTCCGGCTTCTGGCAAAAACATTGGTAAAGTCCGATAAGGACTTATTCGAGAGAAATTCCAATATGAATGAAAATGAAATGATTATGCATGTATGAAATATTCTATGATATAGATTAATTCACTATTTTAACTTGGTTAATAGCCTATATTTTCCTTAAACGATAAATCTGAAGATTTAGTTTAATGTTTTGTAATTAATTGGTTACCATAACTTCTTTTTCAATTTATGGAAAATAAAGAGAAAAAGAACAAAAAGAAGATATATGTATTTTAAAATTCGAATAAAAGCCTCTCCAAGTTAATTTACTTCTTTAACTTATGTTTTATGTGTTAGCTCATTTTTTTCTTTTAAATGAAAGTAGAAGAAATTCAATTAATGTAACCAGGTTTTTACTTGTTCTTTTTTTTAAGAAAAAAGATAAATAACCTACAATTTTACATCTACCTTTCTAATTTTCATTTTCTATTTCTCTCTCTTTTTTTAATAAAAAGACAATGGGTTGATCCGGACTTTTATTTTCTATTTTTAAAGAAAAAGAAAACTATTGTTTGGGCTGGCCTGCTGCTTTGTTTGGGCTTCGATCAGCCGTCTTTCTTCCCTAACCGGCCCACTCGGCCTCTCTTCTCTCATTCCTCACTTCTCCTCTTACCCGGCCACTCACACCCGCATGCACACGCTCTCACCCAGGTGCCGACTGCTCCCCCCTTCTCTCCTTCCTCTAGCACATCGCCGCCATCGACAGCGCCATTGGCCTCTTCCTCGGATGCCACAGCCTCCAAACCTCCGCCTCAGTCGGACGCTGATGGCGGGGTCGCTGCCTCTCTTGATCTTCCACTCCTTGCGCCCTCATGATGCTCGCCAAGGGCCCGGGCCGCACCTTGTGCTCCACCATCGTCCACCACCCCGTGCCGATGCTACTGCTTCGGTCTGGTGTCTCTCCGTCACCCGCTCGGACCCTCCTAAGCATACGCCGCCCCCCGACGTGGTCGCCCTTACCACTCCCCTCGGCGCCACCCGAGATGGCCGTGGCTGGCGTCGTAGCTGGGTCTACCTCCCGCCAGTGGTGCCCTAGGTTGTGCTGTTGCTGCTCAGCTCGGTTCCTCCTCCTGGTGAGTCTTCAAAATTTCTCTTCCTACTTCCTAATTCTAAGTTTTCTTCTTAAAGTTTGGATTTGCTCTGATTAAACCGAATGCTAAGCTTGGTCAATAACTCCCTAATTGCTAGTGAATATCCTTGTACTTTGGTTCTGTGTGATTAGATTATTCTTAACTATTTGTGTTACTGTGGAATTCCTCTTTCACTTTCGCATGTTAGAGATGCTAAAAGTTTGGTAAATAGAATTTGTGATGTTATAACAGAGCTAGTTAGTTCTAGATTTATTAACTTGGAAAAGCAAGTCCTGATTGATTTAACACTTCATCATGGATGGTCTAATTTGCTTATTTCAATTAATGATATAGCATATATATGTGATTACTGTAGTTTATATACATATCCTCCACCAGAGAGTGTTTGTGTTTTAAGTGGAAGGCCTTTTTGCTGGAGTACGCCTGCATACTACTCCACTTCTGTTAAGGCATGATACTACTACTCCTTAATCATGTGTAGCGTTGGGATCTATCCGAACTCAGATTTCTGCTAAGTATTTTAGAATAGATAAAGATAGGTGCTGCCACTTAGTCATTAGCTGACTAGTGATGATGTTAAATATCTGAGTATTTCTTATTCAAAATTGGTAAGAATAGATGCTAGCTTGAGTTGGTATTTTAAAAACAGAGAGGTTTGGGAAAGATGGTAAAGAAAAATCTGGTAAGAACAAATACAATACTTGATTTATTTCTATGGTGATTGAATCTAAGAATCTAGAGATTTGTAGAAATTCTAATAGAATGGATACTAATCTTGATCTTAGCCTCTTTATGTTTTCTGCATGTATATGTGTATATCAGTTTTACTTTATGGCAAGAACATATGCTATATTTGATTTAGCTTCTTCTGTTTTCTACATATATATGCATGTCAGTTTATTCAACTGAAAGAACAGATTCTAAACTTGGTCTCGGCTAACATATGACGATGCTGAGCATCTGAGGTAGATTATGTATAGTGTATGTTGGTCAATGGTAAGAACAGATGCTGCAATGTTGCCTAAAAAGAAAAACCCTATGATGCTAATCTAAAGTCTGAGGGTCCTGCCCACAATCTCACCAAAATCCTATATTTACAGTGGTTTTGGATGAGTTCTTACCTTGCTCCAAGATGAACAAAGTAAGTCCGGCTTGCTGGACCTAAGATGGCTTGTTCTCCCTTCTCTTCGGCTGATCCTCCCCCACCTTGTTGTCTAGCTACTTGGGTCACCTGAGCTCCTCTTCTATGATCCTGCCTCTCCTCGGCTGGTTCTCCTCTTCCCTGTTCTTCTAGCTCATGAGCTCCTTATCCTGAGCTTGGTGACTTTTCTTGCTGCTCTCAATTCTTTGAGGAAATGGTGGCCTCGAATGTGGCTACTATTGCTGGTTACTATTCTTCTTGATTCCTACTGAGGTTATATGTAGTCCCTTCGGTGGAAAAATCTGCCACTTCCTACTTATCTCTTGGTCGACTGTTACAAATCTCTTTACTTGGTTTACAAACTGCTTGGTATGGCTCGGCTGATATTTTACTTTGGTCGGCTGCTATTGCTGATATTAGATTACTGCAGTGGCTATTTCACTTATCTTGGTTGGCTATCTTCTGAGCTAAGTAAATTGACTTTGGTCAAAAATGGTGAACTGTGGGATAAACCCGATGGATATGCTGGTTGGATAGACATTGTTGGTTTATCTCATCTTTGGTTTTATATAATAAATTCTTTCTAAAACAAAAATGATGGAGGCAAGTAGTGTATGTAAAATAAAATTATTTTTGATACTTCTCACCTCTTTTCTCTCTATACCAATATAATAGATCCGTCCGATAAGGATCTTAGCCATGTGGCCCTTGGACATTAATTTTTTTTTCTAAAGTTATTTTTAAAAGTAAAAATATCTAGGTCCACCTCGGTATTATTTTGCCCCCACGGCTAACCCTATGGGTTTAAGCGAAACTGTGCTGGTGGAACCGCATATATTTTAAAACAATGCTTTCAAAACCATTTTGCCTCCTACAACAATTTGCGAGATCCTACGATCCCAAGTGCATATACTTGACGACTTCGAATTTCACAAACATTGCCGAAGCTGCCTCCCCCGATGCCCGGTGTTCCTCTATGGCTTGACACTCGACATTGAAGATTAGGTTTAGTTATTTTGTATAGGTAGAAGAAATCACTCATGTAATTTTTCTTTCTTCTTTATTTATTCTTGTAACAAATGATTATTATTTTCCTTGTATATTGTAATTATTTGTTGTACATTGATGTTTATCTTCTACAATTTGAATAAATTTCTACTTTTAGTTGTATATGTGAACACGTATGAATAAATTTAAGTGAATGTGAATGTATGAGATGAATGCACGATATAATTTCCCCTGTCCTACTCTCATCGACAAGCGACTCGACCGAAATTGCTCAACTCAGTAGCGTGAGTTGAGTCTCCTTCCGTCTCACGTTTCCTCCGTCTAAATCTAAAAACTATTGTTCTCACACTAGAAGATTATGAAAATCTCATGGCGGCAATGAACCGTTGATCCAAAGTGGGAAGCAGTCATACAGTGCAATGATGTCGAGAGCGAGACATGCGCAGGCATGGCTCGCTATAGTTGGCGTGTCACCTCAATGTAGGAAGAGGATGTCGAGGATGATCTACCATGGCGAGGGATGGCTTTCTGACCGGTTCTCTGTGGTGGGAGCGGTGCATTGCTAAATGATCCTTGGCGTGTCCACTTCGGTGATTGGAGCATCCATCGAATGCAACCGTGGACAAGGACGCCGAGGCCCAGATGGTGACGAATGATAGAGAGTGCGGATTGGGGACTACATCCCTTTGCCAACTGGTGACGATTTTGGGGACCGCGTCATCACAACAAGGCATGCACGAAGGTGGCAGAGGCACGGGTAAGGTAGAATACCTGGGCCGGTGCAGCCAGGGTGACCGACCGTCCTGGGCCTCCAAGACTCAGGGGCCCCAACCCAGCATGTATGTACTACTAGTATGAATGTGTATTGACACAATTGCTCAATGTATCACCACCATAAGCTCAGCAGGCTAGCTACCAACCTCATTATCAGGGCAGCCCAACAAGTACCATGTGGCCCATGTCCTTGATTGCCAACACGGAAGCAAGCTCGATTTTGTCAGCATTGCTCGACTCGCTTGCGTCGCACGGAAGAATTAAACGAAACCCTTGACTTGCCGCCGCCTCATTCTTCTCCTGTCCCTTTTCCGAAAGAAGCCAGCCTATGGCTATGCCATGAACGACGGCACGCCTAACCGCGATTTTCCGCAGTTTGAAGCAGCTAATCGTGTTTGGTTTGAAAACGAAGTGGAATGGAATGTCATGGTTCAATTCTTTGGGAATGGGTCGATTCCGTTCCTGTGTTTGGTTTGGGGAGAATGAAGTGGAATGGAATGGTTCCATGTAATTCCACCAATTCGGAGAAACCACCTAGTTCAGCATTTGAGGAGTATATTCTCTCTAGGAGAATCAGTGGGTTTCGGTTCCCTCTCCAACCAAACACAGGAATATAAGCTAGGTGTAGAACCAACCTATTCCATTCCACTTCATTCTCAAACCAAACACACCCTTATAGTTCTTCAGTTCCTTGTTTTTTGTGTGATTCGGTTCTATAATGTTCTGTGTTCTAGTTCGGTGTTTCGGTGCTGTTGAAGAACAATCCAATGAAAATTTAGACGAGGATCATGATACTTTGAGCGGGCATAAAAATTAGCTGATGAACAAGATGAACCAAGTTTCGCTATGAACGCTTACATGTTTGATGAGATTAATGTTGATATAATTATCAAAAGATTTGTATATAGAGATGTTAAATTTAGAAGAGTGTGCTTTACATGATCGTTGTAGTCACGACTTGCTTATTTGTTTGCAGGTCATAGATGACGATTCTCCTTTATTGTGCCTTGCATGTAAACATGTGATCTTTTGCTTTCCTTAATTGGTATGATATTGATAACATTAACGAGGTTAGTGTAGAAACACATCTGGGCTTTGCGTTTTTCTTCTCTTTCTGGCACGAGCACACCTCAGTCCCGTTTGGAGCTCGGTGAATGAGCTGCAGCTTGCGATGGTAAGAGCATGCGGCAGCAGTTAGACGAACGTCCGCCGTGACGTTGGCAGGATGCAAGCACGTGCCGTAGTCCGTACCGCTCAAATGATGGAGGATGAAGAACCTTTCCGTCACTTCTTCCAATATGCCACGAGCACGGAGTCGTTATCTATGCTCAACCACAATGGGATGGGGCAATTCTGTGGCTACAAAAAGGTTTTTTGGGGACATTGACCGTCCTGGTTCCTATTTTTTTCTTTTGCGAGCAAATTCCCTTTGTTCACATTTAGTTGTCATCCTCCCAAGATTTAATGGTTAATTTTTTATCAACAAAAATAGAATTAGGTCTGAATATAGAATACTCCCTTTGTTCAGAAATATAAGACGTATTTTGATTGGTTAAGATAAGACTTTGACCAATAATTACTCTATTAATATGCAGTTTATATGATATAAAATTATAATTATAAGAAAATACTTTTGAATACAAATCTAACGGTATCAATTTTATGTTATACTAGCTAAATACCCGTGCGTTGCTACGGATAAACAAATTAGATTACTAAGCATGTCGAATTATTAACGTCACGCTCCATGCCACTTCCTCAGTTTCGTCTCATTTTTAATTCTTGGTTGAGCTTCGGTTCAGGTAGAATTGGGAGTTATTTGTGGAGAGTAGCACTTAGGGTGAATTTAGAATTTTAAATTTAGAATCGGTGGATGAGGAGGACATTATTGAGGTTTCGATACGGTCATATAGTTTTTGCTAAAATTTCAAGGTGGTCTCATAGTAAGAAGGGGAAAAAAATTGTACGAACCACCGCCACCGATTGAAACTTTTATAGGAGTAAAGATAAATCATATATTAATTGAGTAATTGTTGGTTAAAATCTTGTCTTACCCAGTCAAAATACGGCTTAAATTTCTTGACGGAGAAAATATTGATAAAATAATTTTGATTATAAATCTAAATATACCATCTTTATGGTATATAAAAAATAATTTTAAAATTATCGTTGTCCAAATCTAAATGAGTCAATGTCAAAAGTGACAGCAAAATGTGAAGGGAAGTACTAATAGATACTTGCTACGGAGATATTCACCATTCAGCTAATCAAAAACAACTTGCATGTGTGTCAAAATAACAGGTGCCAGAGCATGGCAGCGGTTGAGAACATCACCATTGAATTGATTCAAAACTTGCCTCCGGTTTACCACTGAATAAGCCCAAGGTAAGGTCAACCTAGCTAGCTACATACCTTAATTTAAACTTAATGATCATTTTGTTTTGTTACATCGGTTGTTGTAAAAACTAGATAGTAATCCCTCTATATCATAAAAATGTGATGTTTTGGATATTGATACGGTCTTCAAAATAATTTTAACCACTAATTTCTATTATAATATATGTATAAAATCCAATAAAATTATAATATTATGAAAATATTTTTTGAGATAAATCTGTACATATGATTTTCAAGTATCCAATCCAAATATTAATAGTTAAAGTTTTAAAAGTTTGATTAAAACTATGTCTAAACATCACTTTTTTTATATGGAGGAAGTAGTTACATGATGTAATATCACAAGTGATGTCTAAACTCTTAAAACATTTGAATTGCATAAAAATGTAATAGTGATGTCTAAATTCAAGCTTTTTTTAAATAAATGAATGGCCTAGAAAAACGTGCATATATATGACATTCTTTTTATGTGGCGCACACACCGTACGCACCAGCAGAAGTCATAGGACACACTAATTGCGTCATTTTTAATAAATGAATGGCCTAGAAAAACGTTCATAGGACACACTAATTGCGTCATTTTTAATAAATGAATGGCCTAGAAAAACGTGCATATGACATTCTTTTTACGTGGCGCACACACCGTACGCACCAGCAGAAGTCATAGGACACACTAATTGCGTCATTGCTTATCCATGCTGATGATTGGCAATCCGTAGCAAACTGTTGGTACTTTGATGAGAGCCACACAGTTGCCTGGTGTGCAAACGGCACACGACCGCATACAACGTATCTCGCTCGCTATTGTCGCGTGGGAACAGAGGGCGAGCGATGCGACTCGGGAGAGGTCCGCTCGAACACCTATAAGTACAACCAGACCTTGAGCCCATTGGAGGCACAGGCATAGAGAACAGAGCACAGAAGCAAGAAACAGAGCAGATCATAGACAGAGTTAGTGAGTGATTCCATCGCATCGCATCGCGTCATAGTTGCACCGCGTTCCCGATCGAAGAATCCATTCAGTCGAAGCAAGATGGTCCACCAAGCGGCGAAAGAGGCGATCCCGCTGCTGACGCCGTACAAGATGGGGCAGTTCGAGCTATCCCACCGGGTGGTGCTCGCGCCACTGACGCGGTGCCGCTCCTACGGGAACGTGCCGCAGCCGCACGCGGCAGTGTACTACTCGCAGCGGGCCACCAGGGGCGGCCTCCTCATCTCGGAGGCCACGGATATCTCTGCCACCGCCCGAGGGTATCCGGAGACTCCGGGCATCTGGACGCAGCAACAAGTCGAAGCCTGGAAACCCATCGTTGATGCTGTCCACAATAAGGGCGCGGTGTTCTTCTGCCAAATTTGGCATGTCGGAAGGGTCTCCACGAATAGTACGTTTGAACCAAAAGAATTTTAATCATGCATGCAAGTTGCGTATTGATAAACCGTACTATGAGAAATATATGATTTGGTGATCATTACTAATTCTGTTGTTTCATCTACGTTGTAAACAAAATAGATTTCCAGCCGGATGGTCAAGCGCCCATATCGAGCACTGACAAGCAGATAATGCCTAACGCTGAGTGGCCCGACGCCGAGTGTCACATGGTGTACTCCAAGCCCCGACGTCTTCGAATAGATGAGATTCCTCAGATCATCGATGACTTTAGGCGTGCCGCTCGAAACGCGATCGAGGCGGGGTTCGATGGCGTGGAGATCCACGGTGCACATGGATACCTCTTGGAGCAGTTCATGAAAGACAGCACTAACGACCGCACCGATAGGTATGGCGGAAGCCTCGAGAACCGTTGTCGTTTCGCCGTGGAGGTGATCGATGCTGTCGTCCGTGAGGTCGGTGCGCATCGTGTGGGCATTAGGCTATCGCCATTTGTGGACTATATGGATTGCTTTGACTCCAACCCGCATGCACTTGGTGCGTATATGATACAACAACTCAACAATCATAAAGAGTTCCTCTACTGCCACATGGTAGAGCCAAGGATGGCCATCATTGACGGTCGTAGACAGATCCCCCATGGACTCCTACCATTTAGGAAAGACTTCAATGGCACGTTCATTGCTGCCGGTGGGTACGATCGGGAGGAAGGCAACAAGGTGGTGGCTGACGGTTACGCTGACCTCGTCGCCTACGGGAGGACCTTCTTGGCTAACCCAGACCTACCTAAGAGGTTTGAGTTAGGCGCCCCCTTGAACAAGTACGACCGTTCCACCTTCTACATACAAGATCCTGTGATTGGCTACACGGACTATCCTTTTCTTGATGATGACCACGACACCTCAACCGCTCCTCCTGCATGATTATCTAGTTCATCAACTTGATTTTCATTAATAATGTGAGGCATCATTTCTATCATTTATTATTGTTTTCTCGTGTGGAGTTTATTAGTACAATTTATTTTCAATTCTAATTGTGACAGACAGATCGTTGTGTATGAGGATAAAATTAATAAACATCAGTTCTATGAACACTGCTAAAGGAAATGTATGCATTTTTTTATTTCATTTTGATAAGCATGGTTGTCAGATCATCTTCAACAATTCATTGTACTTGTTACTAAAAGTGTCACATCGTAGTTTTTATGGTACGGAAGAGGGAGGAGAAATACAATGAGCTTGTTAACAGACGAAGAAACAAGTACATTGTGCATATCAAGACACACGTAATTACTTAAGAACTCGTTTTGTGGAGGCTGCCACCTCCACTAAGATCATGCACATATGCAATAATTATTGTTTACAAGGTTAGTAACAAGCTCAAGAAACAAGTCATGGAAGAACTTGTTTCATTTTCTGAAAGTTTGGCATTCTTTCCTCTTAGTTGTTTCATCCAAATTATTTCATGTTCTTTTGCGTTCCTTATAGTGCCACGTGGACAACGTCAACTTAATTCCCTCTAATTAAAGTAGGAACTCAAATTTTAGCCGGTGGATCAGATGAATCGGTCCATCTAGTTATTATGCATATCCACAAAATTAACTACTTAGTGTCCTTCAGGTTAAAAAGGTTGGTCAAAATAGGTAGTAGGTCTTCTCATTTACATCCCTACCTCAAAATCACCTAATAGGACTTCTAAACCAACTAGCTAAATACTCATACTTTGCTACGGATGAAAAAAAGATAACTAGTCATGTTAAACCATAGCTACTGTAGAAGACGTATACATACGTTTTTCCACCCGTCCGTGAGAAAGGGTTTGTGATGACCAAAACACATCACATACATTGTCCTTAGATCCGTCTGTTGTGTTTAAATTACAAAAAAAAAGAGATGATGCTACTTCTCCGTGCCGCTGCTGCTGCTACTAGATCCGTGCTCGAGCTCATCGGATCTGTGCACCGCCTCATGCTCATGCTCGTCGTATCCGTGCACCGCCTCGTGCTCGCAGGATCCCGCATCGGTTGCGAGGGCGGAGGGAGGAGAGCTTGTGCTTGCCAAATCTAGTGCCATGCTGCGCGCCGCCTCGTGGTGGCCGAATCCAGCGGCCCTATGTGCGCTGCCTCGTGGTGACTGGATCCGGCCGTCTCCTGTGCTTTCCGACATAGTTATCATAAACTAGATCATCACCGATGAGTATCTTGTGTCTTGTTATCTATTTGTTAGGATTTGGTGGTCACTTGCCTATATCAACGAAAAAGATTTGGATATTAACTGCATTGAAGTATAAGGTATTCAAAGTTTTTATGTGAATGAATGCCTCCCATTGTCATCTTGCCCATGGCCCCCAATATGTCAGGGCTGGCCGGCCTTAGTTGGAACAGGCTATTTTTAGCCCCTTTGGCTCGAATTCAAATGAATAGCTTTGAAGGGGGTTCGAATTAGGGTTTGAGTTTGAATAGGTGTATTTAAATTATTTGGGATCTCAGGACACTTTCCTTTTTGAAATTCGAAAGAAGGGAATTCCAATTTTTAGAATTCAAATTATAATTTGGAGGAATTTACAGCGACCCACATACTACCCTCTCAGATAATATGCCAGTCTTTGACATATTGTAGACGAAGTACCTTCTTGTCCACAACATATCACACAGAGTAGCACTACATATGCATTGCAGCAGTCCATTTATCCTAAACTTAATTTACGAACTAAAAGAACAAGGTACAATTGCCAAACTTATTCCCAAAATACAGGGAATTTAAAACCATTTTCGGATGGTTACAGCAAAAGCTTTATATACAACTCTCAACTCACATGTCCTATACTTCTATTCTGTGGTGTACTCGTCACGGTAGTCGAAGTAGTAGTCAACACCTCCTTCTTCCTTCACCGAT